>APFE031403223.1:0-46057 GCA_000404065.3 Pinus taeda
TTTTCTTTATGTTTAAAGAGGATGAACAAAGAGATTTTAGATATTATTCTAAATCCAAAAGATAATTTCAACCTATATAATATTTTCAAGAAAGTCAATATTTATTATGCTCATTAATAAGGATATCTCAAGTGGGGTCAAGTGGGGTTGTGTAGGTTCTAGAGTATCTCCATTGATTATGATGATGATAATGATTAATATTCACTAAGACCAAAATTGGCTTATTAGACATTAAGAAGGGCTTGGAATTCTTTAAAATAACATTAAGAGAAGTCTTTTAAGATCATAGTTTTGATGACTCTTAAAAAGGTTAGGATGGTTGATATTGTGAGAAATATTGTGAAATTGTAATCTAATTTAGGTATATGTATAAATGTTTAAGAAAAAGTTTTTTTCATTTTCAACCTTGTTAATGCCACAAAGATGACATATTTTTTCCTCCCATCGTGTTTCAGGAATTGTTGAACGTCCACTCTCATATATCATGATATTTTGTTCTTACTTTAATAATGTTGATTTTCTTCTTTTGCGCAAATCAAAACAAAAATATGATTTTCTTAATTTTCTTGTATCCTCTAATTCATTATTGCACCAAAATTTCTCCTTAAATTTAGATGTACAATAGCATTTTTAATATTGTTTCTATTTTGTAAAATGACTTCTCCCTCTAATGATTTAGCTAAAACTTGGTACTTGTATGCCATCCTTACTTGAGTTAATGGTGGTTTTAATTAGTTTTTTAAGCAATTTTGGGTAGTCTCTTGTTTCTCATGTTGTATTATCTTTTTCCACTGCATTAAATACCTAATCAGAACCATGTTGTCAATGGGAAAATGTTCACTTCTACAAGGAGGATAGGATAGGGTGTATTTCCTTTAATTTTAAGATTATAAATTATAAAAATAATTTGGATCTACTCCATCTTTCTCTAAGATTCTCTAGAGATATTGTATCTTATTCATATATGATAAGAAGAGTGATAAACATCTAATAGAGGGAATTTTTTCTTATCCAATAGCTAAAGGTCCACTAACGTACAATTGTTTTCAACCCATAATAAGCTTCCCACCATCCATTCATCCGTTTCTCAATTTTATAGTTCCAATTGAGCTCATGATGAATATTGACCCTGAGATATTTGTATGGAGGGACTTCCTCGAAGCTATTTATTTCATATAAACAAGTATCATAAGTGATCTTTTTGAATTAAATTATCATAATTTTTATTGTGTTGGTCTTCATAGTCATACTTGTACTAGAGCAAAGGTCCTTGAGGACTTTTAGTTGCTTGTCAGCGTCATAGGGACTCATCACCATAAGAACAATATATTGGCATAAAGAAGAAGAATGATGACCATACCAGTGACGATCAAGTCAACGCAACTTGCAACTTTCAAACAATCATCTAACTTGTTGATATATATGCCAGAAAATATAGAGGGCATGGGACAACCTTACTTGTTTCTTATATTAAAGTTAATTTCTTTTGAGTAACCTTCAATGTTGTTAAAATTATCATTATCTTTCTCCTATAAACTCACTGTAGCAACCCTCAACTAAAAAATACATTTTAACTCTTTTAAGCTATTTCAAAGATTAATACATGAAACTCTATTAAAATATTCCTAAATCATAAAAAAAAAAAAAACAAAATTATTTAATATAATATTAATATATATGTATATATATAATTTAACTATAATTAGCCATATATAATGAAGTATATTATGCTATATTATATTATATATATAATAAAATAATAAAATATACTTATTTACTTAATTTAATTTTAAAATTGTATACTATTTATCTTTATATGGTCTCTCTTCCTATTTCACTATAGATATACACTTTGCTCTAGTGCCACTCTCACTTCCGCTATATATAATATAGCAGACTCAAGATATGTAAAAATGAAATGATTTAGAATTTATTAAAAAAAAAAAATGTAGTAATAATTGGTATACACAATCGCTTACAGAGCATATGATAGGATGTTTGTTAAGGCACTTCATGGTGTAAAGATGATCAATTTGAAACTTCGTGGGAAAAATCTAGTCATGCTAAGGGCTAGTGTGGCCTAGGCCTGGTGCATTCTATGGGTCATTTTGACAGCTTAGATGCCCCTAGGGCATGGCTACTCAAGCCACAGGTTAATCATGTGAGCCATCTCAGGAATCACATAAATTAGAATACAAACAAAAATTGATATACACAATTAGAATATTATTAAGAACATTTACAATTTAACTTAAATATTTTATAAAAGAAAAAAAACTATTTCAAAATAACGACGGGGGATTTTTTTTCTCATTTATTAAAGTCTATCAAACTGTATTTTTTTTTTAATGGGAGAATTTATCCACATCTTGCACATACAAAAATTATTTAATTTAACAATTAATCAAGGCTTCTCGAAGCCTTAAATGCATAACCTTATTATGTATATCTTTAAGAATGGGGATGAAAACATTCTTTGTAATTACAAGACTGCTATGATTAACCACATGTTAGCCAAGTTGTACGAGCTTATTTTGGAAAAGAAGATAAGTCTTGGGCATCAAATCCATGGTAAAAGAGCCAAAGGCCAAGTTGTGTTTAGGAGATATCAACTATGGACCATATTGTTACTCTTAGGATAATTGCAAAGGAACGTTCCAATAATGAAGATGATTTCTTATGTTATTTGTTAAATTTAGAAAAGCTTTCGACAACATTCCTAAAACAAAGTTATGGAAGAAGCTAAAAGAGATAATGGTAACTCTTGAGTGGAGTGTTGTTGTGACAAGGTTGTATGAGAATGTTATTGCTAAGTTTAGGACCATTGAGGGTCGGTTAGAAGAAATTAAATGCAATATCAAAGTCAAGCAAGGGTGTCCCTTATCCCATACCTTTTTTGGCATATACATTGATAAGGTAGAAGGTTGTTTAGGAGATACATTTTCTATTGGCCACACACTCACTGGTATGGTCATAACGCTTCTCCTTGATTTTGATGATAATGTTCTTTTAGTAAGGATGGATTACAATATTGTAAAACAACTTGAAAATCCTTTAATATTCCTACTCCAAGATGGATATGACTGTAAATACTGACAAAAATAGACTCATGATAATTAAATCCAAAATATCGCTTATTCAACACTTTTATTTATGACAAAAGGTCCTTGGAGGAGTTCCTTCATCTAAATAACTTGGAATTGAAATTCATCATAAGCTCAATTGGAATTATAACTTTAAGAAAAGGATAAATGGAGATTGCAATGCTTATTATGGGCTCGAAAACAATTATAAGTTGAAAGATATTTGGATTTGAGATTTAAAAAGAGCTCCTCTTTCAGACTCCCACCATGCTTGTTATTATATATGAATGTGAGTTTTAGGGTTGTAGTATATCCAGAGAGTCATGGAGGAAAATTGAATAGATCCAAAAGCAGTGTATATCCTACAAGATCAAGATTAAAGAAAATACTCCCTATCATATTCTCTTGATTCAAGTAACATTTTACGCCATTGAAATAATGACTATGACTAGGTATCTTATGTATAAGAATAAGTTATACAACATTGAGACCAAGAGGCTTCCTAAAATACCTTTTAACTATAGCTAAAACCCCCACTTTCATCTCATGTGAGCATGGCATAAGGATTCCCATTATTGGTGGGACCATTAGGGAATAAAGGTAGAGATCATCTTACAAAATTAAGATGTTATTAAAAATATTATTACTTCCAACTTTAAGGATAAATTGTGGGGAAGTAAAAAGGTAGAGATAAAAATGAATTTATGATATTATAATGAGGTGATCAACCCAAATCTCTAAAATCAAATCTCTTTTTCGTGACTAGTGTTCAGAAGATTATGAAGATTGGGAATACTATGACTCATGAACTTCATAATGGAATTAGACATTGGTTGATTCCCAAAATTCCATGGGATGAAAGAGTTTGTCACCTCCATGATCATAAGAGGGTTGAAGATGAAAATCACCTTTGCTTAGATTTTCCATCTTATATTCACATTCAATCTAATCTTCAAAATATTTGTGAAATGCTCCTGTCACTTATTTTTTAGCATAGAAATAAAATTTTATAGAATCCTAACGAATCTCTTACCTTTTTAGGTAAGAGATGGGAAGATTGCAGATATTCTCACCACCGAAAAATGATCAGATGAGTAGATTGCAATATTCTCATGATGGATTTTCCGAAAGGGAAGTTCTTGGTCTTTAGAGAGAAAATTGGACTGATGGACATAAACCCTCCTTATAAGGGGAAGCACTGATTGAGGACATTAAGCCAGGTCTTCCTTCGTGTTGAGCTCCTAGGTTGAGGAATTAGGATAGAGGACTCCTAGGGTTGAGGGATATCTAGATAATAGGGTATTACCCCTATCTTTTACCCATAGGGTTGGATATGTTTCTCCTCTATATACGTACAAGATTGGATATGTTGCTCCCCTATCTAGTCTATGCAGAGTATACCCCAATTGGCATCATACACACAAATCAAGCTTGTTGGGAATATCACTCCCTGTTTGGCCAATGGGTTGAAAGTGTACTTGGGTTGTACAATCCAAGTTGATTATGAGGCAGGACATACCTCATGACTCTTGAGGGTCATTTATGGGAAGATCAGTAGGAAATAAGATTGGGTTGAGATTTTCTCCCCTTTGTGGTTCTGGATTGAGAATGAGATCCCCGTTGTGATTTAAGGGTTAAGATTTGCTCCCCCATGTGTTTGGATATCCTATTGCTCGATATGGGTGGAAGTTAATTTTCCCCAATTCTTCTTCTTTTATATTCAAGAATGTTTCAGCATATATAGTTGAGGAGAGATGGTGACGTAGGTAAAACCCGCTATACCCACAGTATGCATATAAAATGCATAATCATATCTGTCCCAGGAATTTCAATGACCTGCTTGGTCAAACCTTCATAAAATAAGGTTTAAGGTCCGTTCATTTAATCTCATACGGAGACATTTCTTTTGACTTTCTATAGTCTAACCTTTAATCCATCCTTTGCATCGGGACTCTATACTCTCCCTTCATTAAACTTTAATCAATCCTTAAGCCCACACATATATAACTAACCCTACTCTATAACTATGGTTATTCACAGACTTACCTATAAACTTCCTATCAATGCTTTATTTCTATTATAATGTTTACATAATAGAAATGTTCCACAACACACATAAACCATACCTTTTCGCCTTTTCCTCGGTCTTCGCACATTACCCTATGCTTTCCTTTATCGCAATCGCAATCGTGGGGTTTCAGAAGGAATCTTCAAAATCTAGCATTCGGAACTCCCGATCTATGGGATGCGATCACGCATTGCACTATTGATTGTATCCACCCAATCAACAGTTATCGCGATCTCACATCACACCATCCTGCGACTTCATTGCCTCTCACATGTGATATGCGAACACACAATCAGACACCAAATAAATTAAAATCGCGCCTATAACCTCCTCGAGTCTGCCTTTTCCACAAATATTTTCATTTCAATATCCACCATCGAGATCACCTCGATCCCACGATTGATGTCTTTCCCCAATAAACAAACTAATCTGACACTTTATAATCGTTGATCAAGATTCGCTTAATCCGATGGTCCATAGAGATATCAGGTGGATCACTTGTTCGATAGTTAATGCTTTTACGGAGCCAATGTGAATTATAAATTGTCAATATACAGAATTTCAGGTCCGCCCTTGTACTTAACACTTGATCTCTTTACAGCCTGATATTCATTGGATGATGAGGCTCTTAGATCCTACGATCTGCGTCCCTTCAACTAGCAAGCAGGTTATCAACCTCTCAACCCCTGTAGTTGACTATGACGTAAGTGTTGATTTCTACAATCGATGGCTAAGATCAATTGTAGGACTTCAACCATGATCAAAGGAATTTTTTCTCTTCTACCCCCACAACTCTTTACTTTGGTTTTATATTGTTTCTTCACTGTCTTCTATGAATCTAGTTTTCTTCAGGGTTTTGGTCCCTTGCTGTTCTGCCACAACTATCTCCTTCACTCAACTCCACTCGCACGTTTATTCTCTTCCACCTTCACTGTAGCACTAAAGGCGTCCTTCTATGTTGTCCATGTGTATAGAGCCATAACACAAGCTCTATGCTTCTCTCCTCAAACCTCTTCCTAACTAACAATTCTACCCAACACTTCTTTTGTTGGAATTGTTATCTCTAAGACAACTCTACCCACAATCACAACTGTGGAGCTGCCTCAACAACTTCTACCCAACTGCAGTTGGAAGTCGTTCTATTACTCTTCTCTGTGTGTCACCTTTGATTTTTCCTGAACTCCACCTGTATATATATATGATATGGAATCTCTAATTAACACACAGATTACAATTAACCCATTCCAACACACACATAACTCAGAATTGAGTTGTTTGTATTGATAAACATGTATTTATACAGATAAGTCCTTCTTGGCGTGATATTCTATATCAGTGGCCTTTCTTCTCCTTTTGCCCATAGGCTTACACTCTGACTAAGTCACTCACTAACTACTCTCTAGCTACTTTTATCTATCTACTGACTCTTTATGCCTTTTAGGCTTACATTTATAAAAAAAGGTTTTGTTGAACTAATTCTCTCTCAGATTCTTAATCTGCTGAACTAAATCCTAAATATACTCTAAGGCCACTTTTGACTCCTACTTATCCCTAAGAATCCTCTCGAGCTCCTCGAATCTTGAAACCACTTTCTAGTCCAAGACTTACAATTGATTTCTAGCTCTCTTATCATCATTAATCACCCATGTTCTCCTACATTCGAGAGCATTTACAAATATCCCCACAATATCTAATTAGTTCCTATTCTAATCACTCAAAACATTAATGATTACATACATAGGAATCCAACTTCCTTGAAAACTCAAGACCCCCTAAGTCAACTAAAACATAATGAAATTGTTGAGCTGTATGCTCCTGCATCAGACTCCCAAGGTTAAAATAATCATGATCTCCTGATCATGCACTTTTGTCCTTTGTCTCCTTGGATCCATACCTTTTTCTGTAATTTCCCTTTGGTTATTGATGTTGTTTGTTGTTGTTCTCCAGGTTTCCACACTTTATATTGCATTTCTCCACTAGCTATCCTTTCATAGTCTACTACTATCTTTGTCTATCTGCTACTCCTTGGTCTTCTTTCTATTGTTTTCTTCTGAGGCACCTTCATCATCAATCTTATTATTCTTTCAATCCCTATGTCCAATTTATCCTTTAACTGATAATTACTTTTCCAATTGTTGTTGTACCCTGTCCACTTATCTTCAAGTTATTGTTCACTTTCTTCTCTTTGAAGTTGTTGGATCATTACTACCACCCTTTCATCCTTACCCTCTTGTTATTGTCCAAACAACCTCTATTCAATATCTGTAAATTTACTTTCAAAAAGTAAATTATCCTCCAATTTCCTTTGTACTTGATTCCCCTCAAATACATCACTATGTTATTCATCAGTTCCAACATATTTTCCTTCTTCTTCCTTGACAACTCTCAGTAATTGTCGTTCACTTTCTTGACTAATTTTAACAATCAATTTAACTTCATCAAGCATAATATCTTCATGCTTTTATTTTTCCTCATCAGCATGTCTGTCCCGGCAACTTCCAGTCGTCTTCAGTTCTAAAATTGACTCCTCAATTTGAAACATATTTGTCTCATCCTCAACAAATCCTGTAATCATAAACAAATTATCAGAATTAAAAATATAAGGCCTCATTACCTTTTCCTTCTTTGGCAACACATCAATATGTTGCTCTGATTTCTCCTCCTCTACCAGCACATCAGTATGTTGATTTGAATTCTCAAAAGAAATCATGAGACTGTCATCTAGTCTCTCCTCCTTACCATCTTCTTCAATGATATATTTTTGCTCCGGTTCACAATAATGAACTCCTCCTTCTGTAATGTCAATTTGTTGAACTTTCATTTCCATCTCCTTTTCCTTATGATTGTCATTCATGACAATTTCTTTGTCTTCTCTTTTCAACAATCTATCCTGAGTATATATCCTCTACTTTTCCATTTCCCTTCTTTGTTGGACTCTTTCCTCTTCTTCTTTTGCATATTCTTTGCAATCTTCATCAGGTTCTTTCTTCCCTACTGGTGCTTTCAACCATTCTTCCAGTAGTTCCAATTCTCCCCCCATTCATTGACCCTTTGATGAGAGTTTAGTCCTTATTCTTTATTAATTGCCTCAACAGTTTCCCTAGTTATCTCCACCATGCTTACCATCATGATGGAATGATGATCCTTTACTATGTTTTCAGCTAACATAGTCTCTTCCTACTGTATCTAGTCAAATTCTTCCTCTTCTGAGAATTTTTCTTTATCACCTTTTCTTCTAGATCTTCATCTATTTTGAAGATATCTTCAAAAGGTTTCTTTTCTTCTACAATATTTGCAATCATACACAAACTATCAATTTTAAAAACATAATACCTTGTGGTCTCACTTGATGCTTCAGTCATCATATCTCTTTGTTGTTCTAAATCCTTCATATGATTCATAAGATCTTCCACAGATCTCTAGTCTTCATCTTCACCCAAAACTTCACCCTGTTTTGTTTCACAAATGGAAACTTCCACTTCCAACTCAGCCTCTCTGAGTTCTTCCATCAAGATTTTCACTTGTCTCTGTTGTAGCCTTTTCTGTAACTCAAACCATTTCACTGTATTTTTCCTCAAGATCCAACCTTGTATTTGGCTTTCCTCAAGTGTCATCCTTAATACATTGAGTTGTTCTTCCATCTCAACAATCTCTTTGTCAATTTCCTCTTGACTCATTCTCTTGCCATTTACCTTGGCATCCTCTTTCTTCACTTTTCTTCTACTGTGGTCTTCCTCAGAACCTCTATTATCTCTATTACGATTATCAGTAGTCATATTCTTCTCTATCTTCATGACTTCCTCACTTGCTTCCTATGAGTTGCATTAAATCCTCTGTAGCAGCAATGTTGGGTGTGGAGCCTGATTATCTTCTATATTCAAAAGTACCGCCACATTGGACCCCAGTTCAAAATGAGGTCGGCAACGCCGCCCGTAAAATATTCGCTGTAGGGGGGGTTTCGGGGGCAGCGCCCCCAAAGCTAAAAACAGCTGTAAAATTGCCTTGTAAAAGTATAGTAATTTCTAGTCAATCTGGGTCGTTCATTAGGCGGATGATCTGACGGTAGAACTTATGTTTAGTTTAGGGTTTTTTGCACTAGAAGGCAACCCCTCTCTTTGTATGAGTGTATTGTTTGTATTTGAGGCGGCGATATAGATGTGTATTCTGTGTGTGAGCGAGAAACAAAGAGGTGAGACTGTGAGAGAAAACAGAGGATATTACAGCGGATTTGTTGTAGGTTGTGTCTCTTCATTTTGCTGGATAATAGAAAGGAAGGACTGGCTGTTCGGGTTGGACGTAGCCCAAACTGGGTGAACCACGTATATCTGTGTCTCTCTTGTTTTGTGCGTTTTCTGTGTTTATATTTCTGCATTATTTCATGTGTTCCATTGCTCCGTAATATATAATTTTCTAACAGAACGACATCAAGTCACAACAAGGGATCTTCATCAGGGATTTCGTGAAACCGGTAAGAGGTTTATCCATTAACTATACTGATTATAATTCGAACAAGTTCAACTTAGGGAAAGAGTCAGTTCATTTGTCATGATTGTTTCTAGTTTCCATCTAGGATCTAGGGAGATCGCTCTTGTCCGCAAGAGGGATTGTCTAGTGTAACAAATTGGCAACCTTTTGTAACGGCTACAACCACCCTCCAAAATTTTGCCTTAGCTTCATTTTGGAGCCTCCCTACCAACCATCCTTAGCAGCATGTCTTGCACTGTCAAGCACATAGGCTTCATTTGTTTTTCAGTGGCTTGCCAGCTTGTGCATGTCAGTTTGCTTCACTCCCTTCACAGGATGCCATTCCGGACTTAAGCTAATTGCTAGATGAGCAACTCCCTTAGAAAATTGTGCAATTCTGGAGGGGAACCAACCTTCCTCCCAAAAATTGCAAAAATCTATTGGACAACCTGCTAGGCTCCAAAATTATGCAGAAGAACCAGACAGGCTTCCCAGAGAAAACTGCGCAATCTGGCCCAACACTGCAGCTCAACCAAGAAATTGCGCATTTTTGGGAAGTAGTCACCTGGTAAGACCATGAATTGCGGAATCCCTCAGGGACAACTAGCCCAACTCAGACCAGAAACTGCACAAATCCCTCTCCCAATCTTGCAGGTTGTTACATGTGCCTTTAGGTTGATCAGTTCCCTCCAGGAACCAACAAACTTGATTTGCATGCATGGGTTGCTTTTCCCAAAATAGAAAAAAGCAACATGCAAAATCATCCCTAGAGTTTAGGTATATATTTTTAGTAGCTGGAGGTTATATGCAAAGATCATTTTAGAAACTTCCCTCCAGGTGTCGCTTTTTCCTAAATTTGTGGCATGCGTGTCACAAGCCTCAAACTTATTTATTCAATGCTACAGAGCTTATTCCTCACATCGATCTTGGAGCTCTGACACCCCACAACACATCTAGGAGTCTTCAATACATCTAGCTCAACTATTTCTGGGTAAGTCTGCTTTACTTGTCTTTTGCAACATTTCTGTCGCTTTTTGTGTTTTGGCTTGTGTGAGTGTTTTCTACTTGATTTCTGGGAACACTTGATGTCGTTTGCATGCATGTTAGCCTGTACAAGCACCATTTCAGTTTTCGTTTGCATCTCACTATTGTCACATGCATGAAACTGTTTTGTACGGATGGTCGCCAATGCGGCGACCCGTTTCACACACATGCATGTTTTCCTGTTTTCTTAATCCTGCATTCACTGTTTGCATGCATGACCATTCACTCTTTCCTACACTCAGTTTCACCATGCATTCAGATCTTCATATGTTCTCAGTCGCTCGTCGGTGGGTCTGGGCAACCTTGGCCCGGGTCTTGCCTTGCCCGGAAATCATTGCGCATTTCTAAGAGGGAAGGCTCTGCCTTCCTCCCAGAAAATTCACAAAACTAGCTAGAAACTGTCATTCAGGCTTGCTTTGCGCAATTCTGAGAGGCAGTGGTTTGTTGGCCCAAAAAATTGTGCAATGTAGTCCCTGGGCCTGCATGCCTTACTGAATGAAATTGCACATTGTGCAATCTCAGCACCCAGCAGGTCAGCCTGTAATATACATTGCGCAATTCCAGCAGTCAACCAGCATCCCGATAGTCCGGACTGCCTTTTGAGCAGTTCCGACAGTCAGTCTCCCGGCCTCCCAGTGAAAATTACATAATCCTTTCCATCAGTTTCCTAGGTATGTTGCATGTCAGTCCCCAAGTCTGCTTTGGTTTTCAACTGACAGATTGCTTTCCATGCATGTCGTAATGTCTCTAGGTATAAAAGGTGTTCGACCATCTTTCATCAGTTCAGATTCAATGGCCTCCAAGAGAGCAGGGTCAAAGGACACCGACGGAAGCACAATTGGAGATGCAGTTGAGCAAGTGTCTATGAGTTTGCCGATTTATGAAGACACCAAGTTGCTTGTAGAAAAAGACATCAAGTTGAAATTTCAGGACATCAACAACACATTCTTAGGAACATTTGAGGAAGACCTGGAAGACCACAGGGTCTATGTGAATATACACAAGTCTAGCTTGTACCGGATTGCATATAGGTATCCCACGTTTCCATGCGTGGACATGATACATTGGATCGTCTTGATCCCAAGATGATGGTGTTAAATAGTGTCAGTGAGACAAAGATTGCTACCTTCAAGGCACAGGACTATCAACAGATGTACCACTTTCCAAATCCAACGATCATAATGCAGAAACCCTTCAGCATACCCAGCAGTAGTGCAAACTCCAGGGATATCTTGAAGAGCTGGGTGAAGGAGCCAACCAAGTTCAGGATAACACCCAACCAGATTTACAAGATGAAGATATTGCAGAAGTCATATTAGTACTTGGTCATCTTTGCATGCCGCTTGTACGACCAAGAGAGCACGGAGACCTTCCCGCAGACTTGGGTGATCGCATTGGACCAACTGGCCAGTGAAGGAAAACCATGCAACTAGTTCGACGTGTTGGCTCATAGGCTGAAGGAATAGGTAACAAGAGCTTGACAACTGCCTAAGGGTCAACAAGCAGAAATACACATGTCCGCATACATCTTGGATGAAATATATGCCTGTCAGAAGTTCCTAGGCTTGAAGTGGGCATGGACATCAGTGGAAACCTCTGTACACACGTATTGCAAACTATTTTTTGAATGCAACTTCTGTGGAGTCATCACACAATTGTTAGACCATTTTGCCACCCCGATGTACAAGATGATATTTGAGAAGGATCCACCTTGCGTGTCAATGGCAACAATGGAGGCACTAAGCGATATAGCAGATTGGTATGCCTCACCTTTTGGCACCTTCATACCGATGTACAGTGCGAAGAAGCCTCCACATGTTTTACCGAAGTTTTCCATGGACAAGATTGTCATGCAAGAAGTGTCGTACCACATCTCGACAAGATTTTCAGCTAGATTGCATTAGAAGAAGAAGGCACCCTGGACCACTCTTCCATTGTGGATCGGGTTGTATGAGATATCGAATCTCAAGCATGTTGCTACCGAGACAGAAGATTTCAAAAGATTTACTTTCGTCACTTGAAGCTTCAATCTGTACGACTCACATTGCTTTGTAAAGGATCACTGTGTGAGAGTGAAATTCCATTGGATCCATGGGGCGTGTCATTGGGTTGAGGAAGACCCATGGATATATTTTCACAACTTCTCTAGGCCCAATGAACTGGTTGACATAGCTGTGGAATGGTTGCAAAGTAGTGCGAAGTAGCATCTAGGAGAGCACCAACATCAGCAGCAGCAGAGGGTAACATATTTGCGTGTGACAAAGGCAAGAGAAATATTGTTGACAACATAGAGGCAGAACAAAATTGCAAGTTCAAAGCATACCCACTTATGGAGAAAGAAGATTTGGAGATAGAGGCAAAGAGGCGACAATGCGGCAAGAGGAACATGGAAAGGTAGAGAGATATATAGAGGATGGAGGAAACAATGAAGAGTTTCAAGGGTTGAAGTAGCAACTCCGGGAAGAACAAGAGCTGCGCAGAAGGGAGAAGGAAGCACAACAAGGATAGATACAATAGGAGGTGCAACATGCAGATTGATGAAACTGCGCCCATACAGGTGGTAGACTCATCGAAGCAGTTGGCACAAAGTAGACAATGTGAGTAGTTGCAGGAGTAGGACTTTGCTCAATAGATTGAATAGATTCTTGAGCAGATGGATATGGAGATGGAGCAGCCAAAGTTAGAACAAGACATTAAACTCATGCCTTATAACCAAGAGGTCGACCCACCAACTTCACCATATCTAGAAGCAAAGCAAATCTTGAGCGACCAAGGAGATACTGAGATCCTTAGAGGAAATTCAGAAGTAGAGATGCACAAAATAACATTCGACG
Organism: Pinus taeda; assembly: GCA_000404065.3. Lineage (NCBI taxonomy): Eukaryota > Viridiplantae > Streptophyta > Pinopsida > Pinales > Pinaceae > Pinus > Pinus taeda. Next base: position 13,494 of record APFE031403223.1, read on the forward strand.
AGCCGCAAGATAGAGTTGTGGAATCACGCAAAGTGTCTACTTCGGATGTCCACACATCTCCTACACAATTTGAGGAATGAGTGATCGTATCTGATGTGCACAAGCATCCAACAACATTGTCCAATGCTACCGGAGCATATGTCGAAGCCACCAACTCAAGTGTTCACTTCTTGATAGCAGAGAACGAGCAAATGGCTAAGGAGTTACAAACGGCCAAGCAGGGAGGAGAACAGGTCACATCATCCGTCGGAGAGAGTTGAAGAAGGTGATACTGGATGATGTATTGTCCCTTTAGATAGTCATGCAGATGTTGTATTCCATATTTGGTACCGTGTATAAGGCAGTTGTCCATCTTAACGGTTGGCATTAGCGCTGTGCTAGGAGAGCACATATCTTGCAAATCTTCATAATGTTGTCGAACGCATGCAAACATGGACAATGAGATACAAGGGAGCCCCGCTACACTTGCCCAAGTTGATGAAGCCAAAGGTGGTTGAGTTGAAGGCACACATCCCGAGGCAGATCCGAAACTATGAGGAACTCCCACAACTCATCACCAGTTTGTAGGCTTCCCATGCATTGGTGTTCAAAAGCAGGGATGTTGTTGTGTGCGTGCATGCGATCCCATCTATTGGGACACTCACCAAGGCAAAGACAAAGAATCAAGTCTGACTGGAGTTGGATATGTACTCTGATGAGTTGATGCACATAGCCACTAGTGTAGACTTGGCGATTAGCGCAGACACTATGCATCAATATGTCCCTGGTTTGGTTGCACTCAAGACAATGATGTGCATGCTATTAGACGAGTTGGACAGGGGAGCCAAATTAGTGTACCCGAATGCAATAGAGGCAAGAGTTTGTTTCCAGAAAGATGTCACCACAGAGTACACGGACACCATCGAGGACTACCAAGCTTGGCATGAGTTCGCCATCGTCGACCATCATGAGGATGTTGAAGAGTTGGTCTTCCCATAATTTTCCGAGTCTTATTGATGTCTTGCATGGCTTTCTCTAGCCTATTTTTCTCACATGGGTACACATGCAAATTGTATATAACATCTTGTAAAGTGAAAGTCCAAGTGTCGATAGTTGAATGCAATAGTCATAGAGTAGTTGAAGAGTCATGAGGGTAGGCAAACAATCACAAAGGGGAATGTCAAGGGTCACCCCACCCTTTGCTATTTATAGTACCTCATAACTCATTGTAGATGCTTTTGGGCAGCCAAGCTTCCGATAGGAGTATCTTAGAGAAAGCTTGGAGAGTATTGTAATGAGCTTTGGCTTCTCCAAAATGTAGAGCTAGTACATCTCTTTGGAGGAGCAGGCGACAGTGATTGTAACGTTCTGTTATTGGGACTAGTGGTTGGTCATGGTTGTACTGTATGATTGGAACTTTCACTTCTTAATATAACAGAGCCAACATGTTTCATACATATGTTGTTATTGTATTTCAGTTAACTTGGTTGCTCTAATGATATATGTATCTGTTTTCTTACGCATGTATGTGTAGACTCTTTCTGTATATGTATGTACACATCTTACTGAGATGTGTTGTTGGTTTAACCATCACTTTGGATTGTTGGTTCACCTTCCTTCCAGTTTGTGATGCATCTTTTCTCGCATGTTCGCTTCCAAGCTGCGTGTTTATACAGGTTTCTAAGGGGCATAGTCATTCCATATTCTGTGTGTTAGAACCACTCATGCACCTTCCTTGGCTTGCTGCGCATGTCACACCCTTGATACCAACAAGGACATCTTACTTACCTTTGCGCGCAACCACAGTCAAGGCGATACTGTACGACCCACTGCTGGGACTCCTACACCAAATAGTCTGTGGTCTAGTTGGGACTTCTTATAGGGAGATCCCCTGACATGTTAGTAGGTCTAACACCGTCAACATTTCCAGACCTAGAAGGAGGGATAGATGAAAAGCTATGTCCTCTCATCTTGTTTTGAATCTTCGTACATCTATCATGGATACTATCAGACTCGTCCCTCTGCATTTTTTTTCGCATGTCGAACCTCTCGACATCATGAGGGATTTTTCTCATCTCTTTTCTAATTTCACGTATGATGGTGAAGGCAAAGTGGCATGGCCTACGTACTTACAAGACTTCTATGCATTTCTTGATGATGCAAATGACTTCTCTGATGAAGAGGCCAACCTGCTGCTTGCATACACACTTCGCGAATCCCCACAACGGTGGTGTTGGAGTCTGCCACCCGGCAACATGCACTCACTTGAGGAGTTCTGTTATCTCATTGAATGTTATGAAACCAGCTCACAAAAAGATAGCAAAGAAAGATCAACGCCTTAGAAATTAGCCTCTTTGAGGGGGAAACCTACACAAATGAACAATTCTTGGATGCTACAAATGACAAAACCTCTTTTCTATATATAGGAGTCTAAGGGGTCACAATATAATCAAAGTCGACATAACAATAATAATATAAGGGCACAACCATAACAATAATGTGCTTCTATGGGGCACAATAATAACAATATGGGGACAATAGGGGCACAACAATAATAATAAGGGCTACAATGACATAGTAATGGGGGAATCACTAGTATTATAGGGACCTAATATGCCCCTCTCCTTCAGAAAAGTATTGTCCTCAACGCTTGAGTAGTTCTAAATGCTTTTGTATAAAATGCTCATCCTCCCATGTGGAATCTTCAGTGGGTAAGTTCTTCCACTTGACAAGATACTTCAAAACTGATCTATTTCGCAGCTGCCGAGTTCTTGTTTCTGTGACTACTTTAGGTTCCAATATGACTTTTCCTTTCTCGTCAAGTTCTGGCGATATTGTTTGAACTGGGAGCTTGTCATCAATAACCTTCTTTAAGCATGAAACATGGAAAATTGGGTGCACTCAGGAAGCTGCAGGAAGATCCAATTTGTACGCCATAGTACCAATCTTTTGCAACACCTTGTACGGACCATAATACTTTGGTGATAATTTATTATCCTTCTTAGCTTAGTTGAGGGACATTTTTTTATATGGTTGTAGTCATAGAAATACCTAGTCACCTATATCAAAACTTCTTTCGTTGTGATGTTGATTTGCCTATTGTTTCATTCTATTCTGTGCCAAAGTTAGGTTATCCTTTAACAGTTGGAGAACTTGTTGTTGACGTTCGATGTGATCTTACACTGCTTGAACCTTAGAATTTTCTCTCAAATATGATGTGATGGACGGTGGGTGATATCCATAAAGTGCCATAAATGGGGTCATTTTTGCTGCAGTATGGAAGGAAGTGTTATACCACCATTCAACCAAAGGCAACCATTTGACCCATTGTGTTTTGTTATCAGATACAAAGCAGCGAAGATATCCTTCCAAACATTTGTTTACTATCTCAGTTTTCCTATCAGATTGAGGATGATAAGATGAGCTATGAGCTAACTGAGTACCAAGACAAGAAAATAATTTTGTCCAAAATTTTTCAGTGAAAATGGGATCTTTTTCGCTTACAATAATCTTTGGGTTTCAATGTAGCTTTTGAATTGTTTCCATAAATGCAGTATAAACTGTAATGGCTTTAAATGGATGAGATAATGCACAAAAGTGTGCATACTTGGTAAGTCTGTCAATTACCACATGATGACACTCTTTCCTTCAGACTTGGGTAAACCTGTGATAAAATCCATTGAAACCTCCTCCCAATGTTGACTTGGAATGGATAAAGGTTGTAATAGACCCGGGGTATTAGTTGTTTCAACTTTATTTTGTTGGAAAACCAAACATTCCGCCACAAAATTTTGAATATTAGCTTTAAGGCCATCCCAAAAAAATTACTTCTTAACCCTGTGGTAAGTTTTTAAAAATCCCGAGTGCCTTCCTAAGGGAGAGGCTTGCAATTCCATAAGAATATTTTGTTTGAGTTGGGAATTTTGACATAGGTATAAGTGATCATTGTACCATAAAGAATCATTTTTCTAGCTAAATGTATCATATGTACTGGGATCTTGTTGTAACTTTTGAATGAGTGCCCACACTTCTTCGTCATTCTTCCATTCATCCCTTGCTTCATGCATCCAATCTGGTTGGATTATAGAAATGGCACAAAGCAATGCTTCCACATCCTCATCCTTTCTTGAGAGTGCATCTGCCACAACATTTTGCTTCCCTTTTTGGTACATGATTTCAAAGTCATAAACCAACATCTTTGTGACCCATTTTTGCTTCTTTTATAAAGATAATCTTTGTTCTAAAAAGTATTTAAGACTATCATGATGCGTTTTTACCTTGAAGTGTCTTCCCATTAGGTAGGGTCACCATTTCTTAAGTGCATGTAGTATTTCCAACATTTCCTTCTCATAAATAGTTTTGTGTAAATACTTTCCTTTGATTGGACGACTTTCAAAAGAAATGAGTCTTTATTCTTGCATTAAAATAACACCAATTCCATTTCCTGAGGCATCATATTCCATAATAAAGGTTTTTGTGAATTTCCGCGTAGCTAAGACTGGTGCTTGGCACATTGCCTCTTTAAGATGTTCAAAGGTCTTCATTGCTTCTGAAGTCCATAAAAATGCATCTTTCTTTAATAATGTTGTTAGAGGTGCTGTTATTCTCCCATAATTCTTAACAAACTTGCGATAATACCGTGTCAACCCGAGAAATCCTTGTAGATGCTTTATGGATGTGGGGATTTTCCATTCTTTAATGGATTTAATTTTGCTAGGGTCTACCTTAACACCTTCATGAGATACAATATGACCCAGATATTCCACCTCTTGTACTCCAAAGAAACATTTGGATATTTTTGCATATAATTATTTCTCCTCTCCTCCAATAGTTTGAGCACCCTGTCAACATGTTCAAAATGATCCTTCCAAGACTTGTTGTAGATTAGTATATCATAATAAAATACTAACACAAATTTTCTAAGGAAGGGTTTGAAAATGGAATTCATCAAACCTTGAAATGTAGAAGGTGCATTGGTAAGGCCAAAAAGCGTGACCAAAAATTCATAATGACCCTCATGAGTTCTAAATGTTGTTTTCAGAATGTCATCAGTCTTCATTCTGATTTGATGATATCCTAAACAAAGATCCAACTTAGTGAAGTAATTGATACATGTAATTCATCCAATAATTCATCAATGACAGGAATGGGAAATTTATCTTTAATAGTGATCTTGTTGAGCTCCCTATAACATGGACACATGCACCATGATACATCCTTCTTGTGCACCAATACTACTAGAGTAGAGAAATAACTTTGACTAGGTTGAATTATACCAGCCTCTAGCATTTCTCCAACGATACGTTCAATTTCACTCTTTTGGGAATAGGGATATCTGTAAGGCCTAATGTTTGGAGGAACACTTCCTGGAATAAAATGAATAGCATGATCATGATCATGAGTAGGTGGGAGGCCTTTGGGAGTCTCAAATACCTTGGAATGATTGTCCAAGACTTTTTGGAGATCTAGAGAAATAGATGATTTCAATGTGGGAAACTCTAGCGAACATAATTTTTCAATTACACCTCGTTGTTATTTCTTTAGAAGCTTTGTCATTCCATCAGAGCTAATTATCTTTACTGGTTTCCTTGTGATGCCCCTTAATTCAACTTCCTTTCCTTCCGAACAAAATTTCATGAGAGGTTGTTGAAAATTAAAATCTAGTGTACCCAAGGATTGTAGCCATTGGACTCCTAGTACAACATCTGCACCACCCATTGGAATGGAAAGAATTGGGATATTTAATACATATTCTCCCATGGATAGCTTGATATTATGGCACTTTCCAGAGAAATTTATGGTTCCTCCACTTGCAACCATCACTTGATACTCAGGTTTTGGATATAGGAAGCCATTCAATTCCTTGGATATCTTACAATGAATAAAATTATGGGTACTACCTAAATCAATCAACACTATTACCTTTTTCTTCTTGATATGTCCTTCTATCTTGATAGTTTGAGGAGTGGTAATTCCAACCAATGCATTACAAGATATGGTCGGATTCATTTCTTGTTTTTCTAGGTTTTGTTCCTGGTGTATATCATCTGCTTTTGACATTTCTTATTCTGCTTCTTCCTTCTCTTCGCAATCTATGTAAAATAATTTCTTCTCAGCACACTTATGAACTTTAGTGTATTTTCTATCACAACTATAATAAAGCCCTTTTATTATTTTTTCTTCTAATTGTTGTGGTGTCAACCATGTAGGTTGTCGAAGGCTAGTGGCAACAACACTTCCATATTTATAGTTGTGAGTGGTAGGCTTCCTGGTTGCCATAATTTTTCTTTCCATTTTTCTTGCCAACCTGAATCCCTTCTCCAATGAATCAGGTTCCTATGAACACATCAATCCTATGCTACTCTGGAATATATTTTACCCTTATATTCAAATTTTGGAAGTCCTCAATGTGCTCCATCATTGAACCCTTTTGTTTGAGATTTATCAATTGGCTAAAGAAGGTGTTGTTTTTTGTATCCTCATAGTGTGCTATCATTTCTTACGTAAAAATTGCCCAAGTGACAATTTGTTTATGAGATAAAAGCCATCGATACCATACAAACTGATTTGGTTTCAAATATAAAGTTTCAATGCATACCTTTTGTGTGTTTTCACATTATGGAGATCGAAATATTGCTCCATATGTAGTATCCATGTTACGGGATCCTTGTCATCAAACTTCCACATATCGATCTTTAGAACATGGTGGATCTTCAATCCAACATTAGAGTCTATGAAATCATGATTAAAATTTATTTTTTTCTCATCATGAGTTTCCTTTACTACCCTTTCACCATTAGTAAACATTTCTTGTAGCAACTTTGTCAAATTTGTCTTCAAATCTTCAATTTTTCCTTCCATATTAGCTTCCATGTCATTCATCTTAACTTCAATGTCATTCATATTAGCTTCCATGCCTTTCTTTAAACCATCCATATTATCTTCCATGACATCCATCTTAGCTTCCACGCCTTTCTTTAAACCATCCATCTTAGCTTTTTTTTCTTTTTGTGAGAGTGGATTTTGTTGCACTTGGTCTCATAATTTTGATATATCATGTTGCATTTCTTTCTCTTCTTCATGAGTCATGCTAAAGCTTTTAGGTTTCTTACTAGGAGTTTCCATTTTCTTTCTTTGGGGCATCAATTAATGATAATTATGCTTCACTATTCCCTTTGAATTCCTTCAGACCAATTTTTCAAACCAAACTTATGCAAATTTAAAAAAAACTACACACTTTTTTTCACTTTGTAGGAGCTCTATATTGCATCTGATGTATCTCTGAAATTTCAGATCTCCAAGGTCTGAAATTTTGAACTCTGGTAGCACTCTGAGTCCTCTTTCTGATGCCACCATTTCGATCGAAATTGGATTCTCCAAGAAAGAGTTATGTCGAATTTTCCAAGATGACTTGATTTTACACTTTCTCAATAGAGCGAACTTGTACGAAGTGCCACGTATCGTTGTTTCAACCTTCGTACATGAAAAATCTACAAAGAAAACTACAGTCCATCATATTTTTTTAACTTCTTACGAAATTTCAATATGATACACAGAGAGAAAGTTATGGTGATTTTCCCATGGTCACGTGTTTGGGATGTAATTCGGGAGCCTGCAAAAACCCTAACTTCATTAGATCGTATATCTGAAATTATAGTGATAAAAGATCTAAAATTCAGAGTCAAGGATCATCAATATTTCGGCTCAAATGGGCTTTTGTTTTAGCTTCTAAAACATCATAGAAAAAATTTATAGAGAAAATTCCACAATGACTTGTTTAGAGCAACAAAACCCTAGAATCCAAACCTCTGATACCAAATGTTATGAACCAGCTCACAAAAAGATAGAAATGATAGATCAACGACTTCAAAATCAGCCTCTTTGAGGGGGAAACCTCCTTTACATTACACAAATGAACAATTCTTGGATGATACAAATGACTAAACCTCCTTTCTATATATAGGAGTCTAGGGAGTCACAATATAATGAAAGCCGACATAACAATAATAATATAAGGGCACAATAATAACAATAGTGGACTTCTATGGGGCACACTAATAAAAATATGGGGACAATAGGGGCACAATAATAACAATAAGGGCTATAATGACAATAGTAATGGGGGAATCATTAGTATTATAGGGACCTAACAGTATTTTTAAGACATCTTGATCTTCATCCATAGTTTGGAAGAGCACCTCCACCATATTCAGCAAGACCTCCAAACCCTGCGACAACACAAATTATGTGACAATTTGGAAAAATGCACTTTTGGTATGACCTAGGTTCAATATATGGGGTTCATCATTGATGAGCAGGGTGTAAATGTAGACCCATCTAAGATACAAGTTATTTGGTATTGGCTAGCCCCAACCACTCTAACAGTCTCTGCATATTTTTGGGTCTTGCCAATTTCTACCATAGATTCATGTTGGGGTTCTCTCGTATCACTTGGCCTTTGAGTCAAGTCACCAAGCGTGGAGAGAAAGAAAACTTCCTTCGGTATGAATCCCAACAGAAGGTGTTTGTCGAGTTGAAGCATCGCCTTTCCTATGCACCAATGCTCACATCACCAACCTATGACAACCATTTGAGATTGAGACAGATGCCTCTAACTATGTTGTTGGTGCAATTCTTACTCAGCAGGGGCATCCAATGGAATATCACAGGGAGACACTTTCAGACATAGTCTGAATGTATCCCAACTATGACAAAAATATGTATTCCATTGTGCAGGCTTGTCAATAATGGAATAATTACATTCTAGGGACTGGTCATCCACAAAAACCATCAACCCATGCAGTTCATACAAACACAAGGAAATTTGTAGAGTGATTTCCATTAGAAATGGCCCACGTACCTACAACAGTTCCATTTGAACATTAAGTACAAGAAGGGAAGCACCAATAATGTTGCGGACTACCTCAGTCGACTGTTGGTCATGGTGCTGACCACTATGCTCAACTCTTATGGACACGAGACATCGAGGTGTATGCATATTTACAAGAGTGATCCTAATTTGGAAACACATACTAGATTATCCTAGAAGAAAAGCAAGTTCTTGATTTTCACCTCCACGGTGCATTGTTATGCCACCTGGGAGACCTATATGTTCCTTCAAGAAAGCATGAAAAGATGATTTTTGAGGTGCACCACAGTCGGGTCACTGGACATTTCGAGGTAGGGAAAATAGTGGCAATGTTGCAGAAGTACCTATATTGGCTTAATCTTCGACAGGATGTTGGGAAGTACATCAGATCCTGTACTTCTTGCACCTTTTCCAAACTGACCATCAAGAAGCAAGGCCTATATTCTCTTATGCCTACTCCTAGTTGACATTGGGAATCCATATCCATGGATTACATGTCAGGCCTTCCTTCTACTAAGCATGGCAATGACTGTGTTTTCATGGTTGTCGACAAATTATCTAAGATGGCCATATTGGTGGCCTGTAAGAAGAGCATCACAGCAGAATCCACTGTTAAGCTCTTATTTGCACGAGTGTGGGTATAGTTTAGGATCCCACAGTCCATTATCTAAGATCGGGACATCAGGTTCCTGAGTTCGTTTTGGTCAAGCCTCTAGTCGATACTGGATACCAAGCTCACAAAATCCACAACCTTCCACCCCCAAGCTGATGGCCAATAGGAGCTTGTCGACAACATTTTTTTGCACATTTTACGCATGTAAAACTCGAATCATCCATGAAAATGGGATCAAATCCTCCCCTATGTCCAACACATTTACAATAGAGCTCTCCATATCTCAACTCACCATAGTCCCTTTCAAGTGGGGTTGGGATTCTAGCCATTATGTCCCATTGATGTGGCCATACCATTTGCAGCTACTCGAGAAACTTTAGCTCATGTCCAGGCCGAAGCTGATAGGGCTAACAACTTCAATGAGCACATTCAATAAATCTGCTAGTAGTTCCATGACATATTGGACCAATCCAACGCTAAGTACAAGCAGCATTGGGTGCGACACAAGTTCCAAGTCGGTGACAAAGTTTGGCTACATTTGCAAAAGGTGCACCTCGCTAGTCCCCACTCCAAACTTCAATTGCTCTGATATGGGTTGTACAAAATCACCAAGGTTGTAGGGGACAATTACTTTGACTTCAGCATTCCACCATTCGTTGGCCTACACCCAGTATTTAATGTGGACAAACTATGACCATAATTTCCCCCATTGTTAGACACATCCGACATTGCTACACATCTAACACCAACAGTGCTCAACCCAAGCTGAATTCAATAGGCCACAACTAATAGGATTATGGACACACAGATAAAAAACACTCTCTAGAAGAGAATCCAACTATATCGAGTTGTCAAAGCAGGCCAACTCCTTCAACAGGGCAAGGGGTTCACTAGGGACCAAGTTCAACAAAAATTTCTTCACCTCATGGAGGCTCTACACGCAATGGGGACCATTGATTCCCAAGGGGGGAGGACTGGTCTAGGTGGATATTGGTGTCCACCCACCTATTCCACCTAGACCTATAATCAGTTTCATATGATTCCTTGATTATAGCATCATTTACTACTTTTAGCAGTTTTTCAAGTCCTGAACTTCTAGAGCTATTTGACGCCCTAAACAGAATTTTTTGAGGTTTGCAACAAGACCACAGCTATTGGTGGGGATTTTCTGCAATTTCTATAATGCTTGAAGATATATTTCCAACGAGGTATCGTACGCGAAAAACGGAGAACATATGCCTAAGTTACGACCCTGGGAAGTTGGTTGCCCAACTAACCTCAACGAGGCCCACAAACTCTTGGTGTTCCATCTCCTGGGGTTAGGATTTAGGTTTTTTAGGGTTTTCCCTTAATGTTCAATAATAACAAGGCCCTTGAGCCTCATTGTAACATAGTTTAGAGGCATTTAGTCATCACATCTCGTCTAAGAGATAAGCTACCATTGCCCGAGCTAATTTATTTCCATTCTGTATGTAATCATATTTTAGTTCTTTAATAATAATGAAATGAAGCTTTATTTTTTCTGCCTCTCTGTGTTTAAAATTGTATTTGTATTTTTTTGTGTTCCTGTATAATTCCGTATTAGTGGTATCAGAACGGTGTGCTCTTTCTCTAATTTTTTTTTCATGTCCTTAACGAGGTCAGGGTATAAGGAGTTATGGCTTGAGTTGGTTGAACCTTTGCAAGGCCAATCCCACAAACCCCGACGACCTCCCACGGAGAAAGAAAAGAAAGAGGAGGGAGTAGGAGATCCTTTCAAAATATTTCTCAAAGAATCCCTCAAACGACATGGGAAATCGATGATGGATAACTTTTCCCAGATCCTTTGGTGGCTACCCATAGGCGAGGCATCTTCATTCAGCAGCCACTCTAGAGGCACCAATCCCTTTAAGGTACAAGTCAACATTGGCATTCCCATATTTGAAGGCTATATAGATGCAAACATCATAGATAGATGGTTAAATATGTTCGAAGGATATTTTTTTATTCATGACTTTTCCAATAGGGAAAAGATTAGTTTTCACTTCTCAAAGTCACCCCTATGTCAAGGACTAGTGGGAAACGCACTATGAACAAAAGGACGAGAGGGAACCCTCATTGTTTTCAGTCGCACCCACTTGGAATTCTTTCTTAGACACCATAAAGGAACAATATTACCATGATGGGAGCTATGAAGATAAATACATAAAGTGGACCACGTTTCAGAAAGGAAGGGACCAAGACATGTCAGAGTTCACAAATATGTTTCATACCCTTCGCACAAAGTTGGGTATCAAGGATTCTAAGTAGAATTTGGTACTCAAGTACCGTGTATGTCTACAAAAGTACATCTAAGATGAGATGGAGTTCCTGGACATCTCCTCACTTGGCACCACCTATCAATACCTTGTCAAGATCAAGAAGGAATTTAAACAGAAGAAGTGATACTTTGGATCTACAAATCTGAAGTAAGGGAAAGGCAACACCAAACCACAGAACAAAGGGAAAATCTAAGGTGGGGTGACCTACGACAACTCGCCAAATCCACAAGCAAAGAGAAACACTGCAAATACCAAGAAGGGCACAGGGAAATGGTGTGAGTTCCTGTTGTATTGTCTAACAACCCCCATTTTAATGTATTATAAATTTCCTATGAAAATTATAATATTAAAATAGGGACCCTTCATCTTAAAAATCCTTATAATTAAAGTTTAATACTTAGGTTTTTTAATTAAAACCCAATTATTAAACGTTGATTATCCAAAAAATCCAAATAGCCCCCGAGACACAAACTATACTTAGGCTTAAGTATTAAACATTATGGGTTATTTGCTTAAAAAACAAAATAAAATGGATATTGTTAAGATTCCCAAAGGTTGAAGCTTTACAAACTTCAACACTCTTCCATACCCCACATCGCATCTATACCCCACATCACAATCTTTCATAAGGAAAAGACCCCTTCGCCAACTCCATTGTGATTTCGATAAAAATTGGACCCGATAGGAAAATTAGCTTCACTTCATTAAAATCCCGCATCCGCGCAATCGCAAGAACCATTTCCCAATTCCCGCTACCTATCTCTTTTGCAACATGCAATTACTCCAGACCCAACATGATTATCCATAAAATCCATAAAATCCTGTGTCCGAGTCTATCAAAAAAGTGTAAAAGCTTAAGTCCAACCCCTCTCCAAATGTTGATTGTGATATGCGATAAGGCCAAGACCCACCTAGATTATACACTATGATTTATATTAATATCGCTTCTGGCGCCTATACCGTAATCACAAAGTTCTAAAAAATAATGCCTCATCACAATGTCAATTTCGATATACATCCCAACGCCGATTTCGATATGATGTTAGCAATGACGTCAAATTCACGTCATCCCTGACATCACCCTGGGATCCCGTAATCGCAACTTTAAAATGGACACGGCTTATAATAAACCCTTCACCCCAACGAATTTACAATTGTGATAGCCGGACAAGATACGATTATTCACTCCAACTTATAAATCCCTTGCATCTGCACAATCACAAGAATCACAGTCTCAATCCTTCCAATGCCGATTTTGATTTGTGATAACCCCCGAACCCGATAAGAATTACATGTCAATTCATAAAAATCTCACATCTGCGGTTACTGTAAAAGTCACTGAACTTAATCCATTCATGCCTTTTCCTCCCATTCAGATTGTGCTTGTGATATAAAACCCCGACTTGCCTTGATTTAATAAATGGCTCAGATTTATTCGCACAGATCAATGACAAATAATGGTTTTGTACCCCCCTACGTTCTATTGTAAGTTTCGCAGGGCAGGGGGGGGTTCCAAAAAGTGGTTTTCTCATTTAAGCCCTATCTCTACATGTCACCCCTTTGTTCTTTCAGACTTCCCCCTTCACAAAACACTTACCACTTCGAACTCCCTCCAAAAAAACCATTAAGCCTCCTGCCTGTTTAACACATCATTCCACCATGCCATCTGCCACGTGGATCCTCCACGTCACCATGGCTTCATCCCTTCCCTCATATCGCAAACTGCAAATATTTCAATATTTTTGGTATTGTATTGCTCTGTTATTGCGATATGCGATAGAGCCGGACCCAACGGGATTATACAATGCAATACATAAATTCTCGTCTCTATGCAATCGAAAAAGTCACGGACCTTAAGCCATTCCTCCTCTACCCATTCCGATTGTGATTTGGTCTTATTCGAATTTTCATCTATTTCAAATAGGGATTCTCCTTGCTTGAAATATGACGATAATTCAACCCCCAGTCTAAAAGTGATTGCGATTTTGCGATAAAACCGTAAAAGTCCAACTTGTCTTACCACAGACCTCACTCTACATGACTCTCAATGATGGTTGTGTTCAGGATTTATTGCGCTCTACATTTTTCTAGATTTCCTGTAAAACGTGATTTATTTCAAATAAAACTTGTTTATCAGTTTCATTTATTTCCAGCTTATCGATTCTTGCTTTTCTTGTTCAAGTTCATGACAGAGGAGGATAGTTGTGTTTATAAGTGGCATATTAGTTCAAATAGGCAAATAGACATCCAGAGAATTCGATAGAACAAACAAAGTTGATGAAGACAACAAATCACTTTCAGAAACTTCTACCAAAATATTGTTTTCATTTAAGCATTGTTGAAAGGATCTGTTTAAAGGCCCTAAATGCTCTGCATAATAGATTTAGCTATTTTTAGCTATTTAAGCTTACTTTTTTTATGAAATAAAGGTCCGGAACTTTATGAAGAAGGGATTACGAAATCTCGCACTATTGTACTTTCATGCTTTTCTCAATAGAATGACTCGAACATTGTTTTTTAGGAATTTTCATAAAGAATTTGAGAAGTTGCACTACTATACTACTGGAATCATATTTGTGAGAAAGACTAAATTGTTTCTATTTCTTTTATCAACTGAACAAGGTGCATCTGGTATTTCTATCTTTGTGCCTCTGTTTTGTTCATAAATAAATAGTGAAATTATCTTTTCAAATTGCTTATTACATGGTATTTCTACTCTTCTCTACAATTCACGAATTCTTGAAGGCACTATTGTATAAAGGATTTAGAGTTGTAGGTCAAAGGAAAAAAACTCAGATCTGAGGGATTATTTTTCTTTTGCACTTTGAATTATGTTTTGATGGGCAAAGTTCATACTATTACAACTCTAGTTTTAAAAGCAGAAGTTCAAGCATTGTAAAAGACTATTGGAGATCAGAGCGAGAGAAATGAATTTAATAAATTGCTATTTTTAGTACTATTGTTTTAAATACTAGTTTCATTTTATAATTGCAGGAATGTGTCATTTTCTTCATATTTGTGCACGATTGTCAGTATGAGTAATTTGTCTCAATCATATGTTATTATTTATATCTTCTCTTATGTGTTGAATCCTGATTTCTAAGTAACTATTTACTCATAAATCTATCTTTTAATATCAATTTAACAAATAAGATATGTTCTGAACTATTTCCTCATATTCTTGTTTAATTATTTCAATTATTGATTTAACAATCAATATCATTTTGTGAACTACTTCCTAAATGTTATCGGTTGATTATTTCAATTAAGAGGTCTCTGAATAGAATATGTTTTGGTATTCATAATATTAGTTAATTGAACTATTTCGTTACCTTAATATTCATTATAAGCCAAACATATTTAAATCCCAAATCATTTAAATATCTCACTCTCAGTTGGGTTAGACCTATACCTGCCTAATTGAGACACGATTAGGATTTAGTTCCTTTTTCTTGCATTTTAGAATTAGTTTGCATTTAGATTAATTCTACATTTCTAGAAATCCTCTTTTGATGAAAAAACTTTAGATTGGTTTGGTTGTTCCACAAAAACAACTTAAGGATCATTCTTCTTGCTTAATCAGCTCGAAGAATTGATCTAGTTTCCCTATCTATTCGCAATTATAGATACGTTTAAATCTGATAGCGGTTGAGAGAAGGTAACTGGACCTAATTGAACCAGTTGGAGCCACTATCCCAAATGGAAAAGTAGTTGTTTTAAGGTCTAGACCAGGTAGTTATCCCCAATGTTGTGGTAGATATTTTTGAAACCACAACAATTCCATAAGAGCCATACTCACAACAAAAATGAGTGTTGACCCAAGCAGTCACTAGTGGTCGAGTTGAAGGCTTCCGAATCAGATGCATGTTTTGACTTTGAGTAAGAACCCAATAAGGGGAATGAAAAATGAAATCATATTATTTACTTGGAGCTCAATGCCACCATTTCCATCACCAAGATCCAAAATATTAAGCTTGAAGATCAATAAGAGGGGGAGCAGCTCTTCCACTCATAGGTGTGGGTGAAGGGTTCTCCGCTATAGTTCATTGTCGACAGCAGAAGCCAAAAGAACCTTATTTCAGTAGAGGTCGTGAATTACTTGGGCCTACTAACCACCCCACACCTGTAGGTTTTAACCCTGTACAGAAATTATCTGCATACGAATTCTAAAACACAGAAAATAAACAAAGTGAGAGAAAAACACATAAAACACATATACATAGAGATTTTCCCCTAGATCCCAAAACCGGGACTACCAACTTGATTTTTTAGTATGTTCCTTTTAACGTTACAATACATATTTATACATGTCGAAGCATCCAATACCATGGACCGAAAACCATCGTGTCCAAAACCATGTGCGAAAATCATGCACAAAACCATAGGTGGGTCCACCCAACCTATCATAGGGTCCAAAACCAAAATTTTCCAGGGCACTGCCCCAGACCCCACAGAGTGGAGTTACTTGCACCCCTCAAACCCCCGCTACGCAATAGGCACAAAAAAGGGGGGGCTTTGCCCCCTGGTTAACTACGTGGAAAGAATATAACACAACCCAACAACACCCACATCCATACACCATTGGATGGCGTCACCAAGGACGAGATCTCCACATCAGCTAGTAGTGAAACCTTCCCTACACATCAAGCCCTTCACATACGAGGTATTGTGTGATGTTGCTCCTCTTGAAGTTTGCGATGTGTTATCAATACAACCATACTTGTGGAAGAATCATGTTGTGTATGAGTCTATACCTCGCACTGTTATTATTTATTTGGGAAATAAGTTTTACAGGATACCGTAGCTAGCACCGCCTACCTCCATGTCTTTGATCTAAGTGAAGGAATGCAGTAAGATCATTTCCCAGACCGCAAAAATTGTCATCCTTATGATTCACCCTCAAGGAAAGAAGAATATTGTGGCCACATCCACAGACTCAATACAGGGATCCTCCACATGGTAGCAACATATGGGCTGTTGAGAAATGGAAACAAGAAATTCCAGTTTAATTTGTCCTTGAATTAAACTATGAATTAAATTTGAATTCTATTCTCATAGCAACTTAAAATGGTTAAATTAAGTTTAGTAAACTTACTTAACTTAGGAAATTTGATTTGGAAGTCTTTTAGAAGTCATGTATATGTTCTACCTACTTTGTAGGAGTCCAGTGTGAGTTAATTGTGAGTTGTAAAATAGAAGACTCGGTTTCATGAGGTAGTTCAGTTAAATTAGTTCTCAAACTGATTAAGAGAACTAATAGTGAGTTAACATTCAGTGGTGACACTAATGAACTCCACCAGTGTTACTCTAGTTAACTGAATATTTATTCATCAGAAACTCATGCATGTCGATTTTGGGAAAGACCCAGTTGTGACTAGAGTGCAGGGACAATGTACTATTTGTTTTAGATTTTTCTAAGTTGCACTGATAGTGCATGCAATTAGGAATTGATCCTTGAGGGATTGCGCTATTTTTAGAGGCTTCATTTCCCTTTAAATACAAGCTATCCTTAATACGAAACACACATTGGTATAGAGACTTGGAGAGATTGTGAATTGGCTAAGCTTTGGCCTTGATCTTTATGAGTTGGAGATTGAATTTTCTGAGTGTTGGGATTGTTCTTGGAGAATAAGCATTGTAAATTCATCTTGATTTTCCAGATTAATAAAAAACAAATAGTGGGGTTTTGAGTTGTGGCTTTCCCCGGATATTTATTGTGTTATGTGCCTTTGATTCTCTTCCTCTATTGATTATTGTTTTCTCGATGTTTATGGGATTCCTCTGTAAAGAGTAGAAGTAGATTCTTGTCTCTTGTTTTAGTAGATTACATAAGCTTGTGAATCTATAGGTTTTTCTACATGGTATTGGAGCAAGATTGTTTTTTGGGTCGAGAGTTTGCAGAGAAGATCTGAGAATTTATGTGCAAAATTTTTAGAAACAAATTGCATATCTGGATTCCTTGGGAAAAGATACCCAAATTCAAAAAGAAAATAGGCCGAATCAGAGTTTGGATGAGGGAGAGATCACTGATTTAAAATCAGCTCTCTAGAGGAGATTTCAAAGTTTTGAGTTTCAGGGTTACAAGTGAAAGTTGAATTTGCATACATATTTCAGGATTGGCAGATGGCGTTCCATGGGTTGAGGCTTGAGTGTGCCTTGGAATGAAGCTTGAATTTCATAGCCTGGAGGGACAGGATGGAGGTTGTGCTAGAGGACAATGGCTTGAAGGAATTTTTTTAACAAGCAATTCCTAAGCCAGCATCTACTGATGCACAGAACTTGGTCGAGTAGAAGAAGTGTGTGGTGAAGGCAGGGCGGATAATCCTTGAGGGAGTTTGAGATCATATTGTCTCGAGTCTCCATGGAAAGGAAACCTCGCATGCTATGTGGAAAACATTGATGGACTTGTATCAGAATAGCAGTGATCAAAGAAAGTTGGCACTGAAGGATAAACTTCGTAAAATCAAGATTGAGAAAGGTGAGATAATTCCAAAGTACTTGAAAATTTTCATTCAATTTTAGGATGAACTTGGAAGTTTTGGAATCACAGTTTCCAAGGAGGATATGGTGAGCCTTGCTCTTCTTGGACTCTCAAAGAGTTGGCATAGTTATCAGGACTATGTCAATGGTTGGAGAAGCTGCCAAATTGGGAACAAGTATGGTCAGATTTGATGCAGGATGAGATCAGGAGGAACACCAAGGATGCCTCTTCATCAAAGACTGATGATGAAGAGAATTGTGCCTTAGAAATTAAGGCGAGGAAGGGGAAAGGTAAAATTTCTCGTTCCAAATCAAACTCTTATCATGGAGGTAAGAAGAAGGACATGACTAAAGTTAAATGCTTTCATTGTCACAAGATGGGTCTCTTTGCTACAAATTGTCCATTGAAGAAGTCCAAGGAGAAGTCCTCAGGAGGACCAACTAGTGAGGCTTTGGCCTCCCAATTCAAATTAGACTTTTCCCTCATTGCATGCATGGTATCTTCAATGATGGGAAGTGTTTGGTACTTAGATGGTGGAGCTTCATTCCACATGACTGGCGACAAAGAGTTATTCAGTGAACTGGAGGAGAAAGATCTCAAGATGAATTTTGAGATGGGTGATAACAGTAAGTATAGTGTTATTGGTGTGGGCACTATTACTTTTCATAGGGAGCATGCAGCTCCACTACCTTGAATAATGTTATGCATGTACCTGGATTGATGAAGAACTTGGTATACATTGCCATGCTTGAGGATAGAAGCTATGATGTGATCTTTTCGAAAGGAAAGGCATTCCTTCAACCCATAGCCATGGGTCAAGTAAAGAAGATAGGGGTTTGAGTTTAGAATCTCTATATGATAGAGGTAGAGAATTGTGTTGCTTTGAGTTCAAAGCAAAAAAGATGTTGAGCCTGTTGGGTGTGGAGCCTGATTATCTTCTTTATTCAGAGGTATCACCACATTAGACCCCAGTTCATAATGTGGCGGCAATGTCGCCCATAATATTTGTGTTGTAAAGGGGGTCCAGGGGGGGCGGCAGTGATCTTTAGGAGCCCCCCACCCTAGTGGGGGATCGGGGGCAGTGCCACTGAAGCTAAAAATGGATGTAAAGTTCCCTTATAAAATGTTGTAATTTCGTAGTCAATCTGGGTTGTTCATTAGGTGGAGATCCGACGATAGAAGATATGTTTAATTTAGGGTTTTTTCCCTAGAAGGCAACCCCTCGCTATATATGAGGGAATTGTATTGCATCTATGCATATTTGTATTCTGAGTGAGAAAGAGAGAGGATATTGTGTGAGAGAAAAGAGGGAATTACAGCAGATCTGTTGTAGGTTGTATCTCTTCAGTTTGCTGGATAATATAAAAGGAAGGACTGGTTGTTTCTCTGTGGACGTAGCCCAAATTGGGTGAACCATGTATATATGTGTCTCTCTTGTTTTATGTGTTTTCTGTGTTTATATTTTTGTAATATATTTTATGTGTTCCATTTCTCTATAATACATCATTTTCTAGCATAGCCGAGATGTCGGCGAGTTGTGGCACTGGCAATTGGGCCACTTTCATCATGGGGCTTTGAAGATATTGCAGCAAATCTCTACTAGTCTTCCCAAAGGTACGCTTGAGCAAGTTGATACATGCAAGGGTTTCACTTTGGGAAAATACACCAAGTCTTCCTTTGGAGATAGAGAAAGTCGAGCAGAGTCTATTTTGGAGAGAGTCCATTCAGATGTGTGTGGACCATTCTTGATAGTATCCACCGCCAAACATAGGTATTATGTTATATTTGTAGATGACTATTATCGTAAATGTTGTATAGTTTTCATGCAGAGAAAGGATCATACATTCACAAAGTTTCGTGAATTCAAAGCATTGGTCGAGAAAGAGTCAAGAAAGAAGGTTAAATCTCTACGGAGTGATAACAATGGAGAATATGTCTCCAATGAATTTAAGAACTTCTATGTAGCAGAAGGGATTAAACAAGAGTTGACGGCACCTCATAACCCTTAACAAAATGGGGTTGCCAAGAGGAAGAACATGAGCATAGTAGGGAAAGCAAGGGCGATGTTGCATGATCAAGGCCTACCACTATACTTGTGGGCTAAGGCATGCAACACAGCAATTTATGTTCAGAACCATAACCCACATCGGATGCTTGAGAGTAAAACACCAGAGGAAGCTTATTCTGGTAAGAGGCCAGATGTTGGTCACTTCAGGATTTTTGGGTCACTGGTTTATTGCCATGTGCCCCAATATGCACGAAAGAAGCTTGAGCCAATAACAGAGTTGGGGATCTTTGTGGGGTACACTAATACTCCCCACAACTATCAGGGGTACATGTCAACTAGTCAGATGACAATGGTTCGCAGGGATATCAGGTTCGATGAGGAGAAGGCCATGCGAGTATCCCTTGAGAGGGAGCTTGAGCCACATGCAGATGAGGAGATATTAGCTCCTAAGGTTGAGGGGCCTCAGATTGATGTGGAGAAGCCACATGCAGAGGTTTGGAGGTGGAGACATCCACTCAAGCAGAGTCTTCCAGAGAGGGAATAAAGCGCATTAGAGAGGTTGACAGATTGTTGGATGATGCATGGGAGAATGTGGAAGCACCCACTTCTCAGCATAGACAGAGGAGGTCACCAGAGAGGTACACTAGATACATGGTACTTATGGGTGTGTTGTGACAGATCCATATTCCTTTCAGGAAGTAGTGCAGTAGCCGGTTTGATCTGATGTGATGATGGAGGAGTATGACTCCATAGTTGGAAAAATTGTTTGGGATGTGGTCCTGAGACCGAAGGACAATTCAATTGTGAGATCTTGTTGGATTTACAAGGTAAAGCAAGCTACATATGGTAGTTTGGAGAAGCATAAGGCCATATTTGTGGCCCATGGCTTTTCACGGGTAGATGGGATTGACTATGATGAGACCTTTGCTCCTGTTGCAAGCTAGTCATCAATCAGAACTATTTTGGCACTATCAGCACATATGGGTTGGAAGATCCATTAGATGGATGTGAAGACTACCTTTCTCAATGGCATGATTGAGGAAGAGGTGTACATAGAGAAGCCCAAAGGTTTTCAAACCTTGGACCATGAGTCGCATGTGTGCTGAATCAAGAGATCATTGTATGGGCTGAAGCAAGCACCTTGTGCTTGGTACATCAGGATAGATAGCTACTTCACTGGGTTGGGCTTCACAAAGAGTGAAGCGGATGTGAACCTGTATCACATAGTGGTGGAAGGTAAGTTGTTGATCATTGTACTTTATGTAGATGATCTTATACTAACAGGTGATGAGAATCTCATCAAATCTTCCAAGGAGGACCTTGCAAGAGAGTTTGATATGAAGTACATGGGGCTCATGCATTACTTTCATGACATGGAGGTATGGCAGGGAGATGGGGAGTTGTTTGTATCTCAGGGAAAGTATGCCAACGAGATACTTAGGATATTTTGCATGGAGAGAAGTAAACCCATGGAGACTCCTCTAGAACTGGAGGAAGGAGGATGCTACTTCAGGGGAAGTAGTGGAAGCTACTGTTTACAAGCAGCTTGTGGGTTCACTCATCTACCTAGTGAACACACGACCGAATATGTGCCATGCAGTTAACCAACTTAGTCAAGTGATGGTTAGGCCTACCAAGATGTATTGGAAGATGACAAAGCATGTATTGAGATAGCTCGAAGGCACTACTCAGTTTGGGTTATGGTACAGACAAACAGAGGGAGTGAAGCTTCAAGGCTTCACCGATGCAGATTGGGTAGGGAGTCCATCCGATAGGAAGAGCACATCAGGATGTATCTTTAGTATTGGGTTAGCGACAGTTTCTTAGTACAATAGGAAACAGAGATTGGCTGCACTCAATTCGGCAAAGGTAGAGTACATGGTTGCAAGTCAGGCAGCATGTCAGACTATCTGGATGAGGAATATCCTGGTTGATGTTTTTGGTCAGCAGATGGATCCAACAATGATTTATTGTGATAATCAAAGTTGTATCAAACTCTCTGAAGATCCAATCTTTCATGATCGGTCCAATCATATTGATATTCGATATCATCATCTTAGAGATTGTGTATTGAGGTAGATCATGTTGTTAGATTACATTCCCATGGAGGAGCAAGATGCTGACATCTTGACAAAGGCATTGTCAAGATATAAATTCTAGTTTCACAGAGATAGGATTGGGGTAGTTGATAATCCCTTTCTTGTTGAGAGGGAGTGTTGAGAAATGGCAACAAGATATTCTAGCTTAATTTGTCTTTGAATTAAACTATGAATTAAATTCAAATTATATTCTCATAGCAACTTAAAATAGTTAAATCAAGTTTATTAAACTTACTTAACTTAGGAAATTTGAGTTGGAAGTCTTTTGGAAGTCATGTATATGTTCTCCTTACTTTAGAGCAGTCCAGTGTGAGTTAATTATCAATTGTAAAATAGAAGACTTGGTTTCATGAGTCAGTTCAGTTAAATTAGTTCTCAAACTGATTGAGAGAACTAATAGTGAGTTAACAGTTAGTGGTGACACTAATGAACTCCACCAGTGCTACTCTAGTTAACTAAATATTTACTCATCAGAAACTCATGCATATCATTTCTGAGAGAGACCCAATTGAGACTAGAGTGTAGGGACATTGTACTATTTGTTTTAGATTTTTTTGAGTTGCACTGATAGTGCATGCAATCAGGAATTGATCCTTGAGGGATTGTGCTATTTTTAGAGGATTTATTTCCCTTTAAATACAAGCTATCCTTCATAAGAAACACACATTGGAATAGATACTTGGAGAGCTTGTGAATTGGCTAAGCATTGGCCTTGAGCTTTCTTATGAGTTGGAGATTGAATTTGTTGAGTGCTGGGATTGTTCTTGAGAGAACAAGCATTCTAATTTCACCTTGATTTTCTAGATTAATACAAAACAAATAGTGGGGTTTTGAGCTGTGGCTTTCCCCGCATATTTATTGTGTTATGTGCCTTTAATCCTCTTCCTCTATTGGTTATTGTTTGCTTGATGTTTATGGGCTTTCGTTGTAAAGAGTAGAAGTAGATTCTTGTCTCTTGTTTTAGTAGATTACATGAGCTTGTGAATCTACAGGAATTTCTACATGGGCAAGGTCATGGAGGAATACAGGGACATATTCACCTCACCCACAGGGGTACCCCTGCACTATCAGGTCAAGCACTCCATCGATCTTACCCTGGGCATGCCGCTACCCAACAAGAAGAACTATCGATGCTATGTTCTAGAGAACGATGAAATCAAGAGGTAGATTCAGGAGATGTTACAGAAAGGGGAAAGAAGGCCAAGTTGATTACATTGTGGGAGCCTAATCGTGTTGGTATAGAAGAAATACGAGACTTGGAGACTTCGTATTGACTATTGGGCGTTGAATAATATCATTATCTGGAATAGGTATCCAATCCCACGGATTGATGACCTTCTAGACTAGCTCAAGGGGGGCAATATTTCAAAATATTTACTTGAAATTTGGTTATCACCAAGTACCAATCGAACCCTCTGATGTGTGGAAGACTACCTTCAAATCCAAGGAGGGTCTATTTGAATGGTTGGTCATGCCTTTCAAGTTGGTGAATGCCCCTGCAACCTTCATGAGGTTGATGGATCACATTTTGCTGCCCTTCACCAACTCATTCATGGTAGTTTATTTGGACGACATCCTAATCTTCAGCCAGATTTGGGAAGAGCACCTCCACCATATTCAACATGTCCTCCAAACTCTGCGACAACACAAATTGTGTGCCAATTTGGAGAAATTCACTTTTGGTATGACCCAAGTTTAATATCTGGGTTACATCATTGATGAGTGGGGTGTGCTTGTGGGCCCATCCAAGATACAATTTATTCGGGATTGGCTAGCCCCAACCACTCTAACAAAGCTCCTCTCAATCTTGCTAATTTCTAACACAGATTCATGTTTGGATTCTCTCATATCACTTGGCCTTTGAGTCAAGTCACTAAGGGTGGAGCGAAAGCAAAGTTCTTTTGGTATGAATTCCAAAAGAAGGATTTTGTTGAGTTGAATCATTTCCTCTGCTCTGCACCAATGCTCACATTACCAAACCCGCACCAACCATTTGAGATTGAGATAGATGCCTCTGACTATGTTATTGGTGTAGCTCTTACTCGGCAGGGGCATCCAGTGGCATATCAAAGTGAGACACTTTCAGACATAGTCTAAAAGTATCCCACCTATGACAAAGAGATGTATTCCATTGTTCAAGCTTGCCAACAGTGGAAGTATTACATTATGGGGAAAGAAATGATCATCCACATATACCCATCGGCCCCTGCAGTCCATATAAACACAAGGAAAGTTGTAGAACAATCACCATCAGAAATGGTCCACATACCTACAACAATTCCATTTGAAAACTAATTACAAGAAGGGAAACACAAATAATGTTGCACACCACCTCAGCTAACCATCGACCATGGTACTGACCACTATGCTTGACTCTTATGGAAACGAGATTTTGGGGTGGTCGCATCTTTGCAAGAGTGATCCAGAATTCGGAAACACATACCAGATGCTCCGAGAAGGCAAGCAAGTTCCTGATTTTCATTTCCAGGGTGCATTGTTATGCCACTTGGGATACTTATGTGTTCCTTTAAGCGAGCGTTCCAAGATGATTTGGGAGGCGCACTAAAATCAAGTCGTTGGACATTTAAGAGTAGAGAAAATAGTGGCAATGCTACATAAGTATTCTTATTGGTTGTACCTTCCACAAAATTCTAGGAAGTACATTAGATCCTACACTTCCTGCACCATTACCAAATCGAACATCAAGAAGCAAGGCATACTCCTCTGCCTACTTGTAGTCGACCTTGGAAATCCATCTCCATGGATTACATGTTGAGCCTTCCTTCTACTAAGCATGGCAACGACTGTGTTTTCGTGGTCATCAATGGATTCTCTAAGATGGTCATTCTAACGACCTGCAAGAAGAGTATCACATGAGAAGCCACTGCTAATCTCTTATTATAATGAGTGTGGGTACACTTTGGGATCCCATAGTCCATTATCACAGATCGAGACAGTAGCTTCCTCAGTAAATTTTTGTCAAGCCTATGGTTCATGTTGGATACAAATCTCACTAAGTCCACAGCCTTCCACCCCCAAACCGATGGCCAATTAGAGGTTGTCAACAGGATGATCATGCACATTTTGTGCATGTACAACTTGAAGCATCCACATACATGAGATGAAAGCCTCCCCTATGTCCAACACAGTTACAATAGAGCTCCCCATAGCTCAACTAGTCATAGACCCTTTCAGGTGGGGTTGGGATTCAAGCCACTATATCCCATTCATGTGGCCATACCATTTGAACCTACTCAGGCATATTCGGGTCATGTCTAGGCTAAAGTTGACAGGGCTAAGAACTTCACTGAGTGCATTCTGAACACATCTTCCAATAGGTCCATGACATATTGCACCGATCGAATGCCAAGTAAAAGTAGCGTCATGATCAACATTAGGTGTGACAAAGGTTCCAGGTGTGCGACAAACTTCGGTTACATTTGCAAAAGGAGTGCCTCGCTAGGCCCCACCACAAACTTTGCCTTCTCCAATATGGGTCATACACCATGATCAAGGTTGTAGGGGACAACTCCTTTGAGCTCAAAATTCCACTGTTTCTTGGCCTGCACCCAGTATTCAATGTGCACTGGATGCAACCATACTTTCCCCCATTGTTGGACACATCTGACATTGTTGAGCAGCATACACCAACAAATTTCAACCCAAGCTACATTGAATAGTACACAACTAACAGGATTATGTACACATGGATCAAGAACACTCGCTAACAGAGGATTCAGCTATATCGAGTTGTCAATGTATGGAAACTGCTTCACGAAAGCAAGTGGTTCACAAGGGAGCAAGTTCAACAAAAATTTCCTCACCTCATGGAGGATTTGCACGTAATGGGGACCATTGCTGCCTAAAGGGGGAGGAATGATCCAGGTGGATATTGGTTGCCACCCGCCTATTCCACCTTGACCTCTAGTCAGTTTCATATGTTTCCTTGATTATAGTAGCATTTACTATTTTTAGTAGTTTTTCGGATCCTGAACTTCCAAAAAATATTTGACCCCCTAAACGACGTTTTTTTAGGTCCACAGTAGGCCCATTAATGCAAGTAGGGGCCTTCTGCAAATCCTATATTACTCTAAGATATATTTCCAATGAGGTATCATATGTGCCAAACGGAGATGATATGCCCAAGTTAAGACCCTGAGAATTTGGTTGCCCAACTAACCCCGACAGGGTCCACAAACTATTTGTGTTCCATCTCTTGGGGTTATGATTTTGGTTGTTTATGGTTTTCCCTTGTTGTTCAATAATAAAAAGGCCCTTGAGCCTCATTGTAACATAGTTTAGAGGCATGTCACCACCACATCTATTCTCATAAATAAGCTACAATCATACAAGCTAGTTTATTTCCATTCTATATGTAAGCATATTTCAGTTCTTTGATATTAATGAAATAAAATTTTATTTTCATTACATCTCTATGTTTATGTTTGTATATGTATTTTTCTGCGTTCTTGTATAATTCTAGATCAATGGTATCAAAGTGGTCTTCTCTTTCTCTATTTTTCTTTGCATCTCCCCAACAAGGTCAAGGTATAAGGAGTTAGGGCTCAAAATGGTTGAACCTTTTCAAGACCATCCCCACAAACCCCAACGTCCTCCAATAGTGAAAGAAAAGAAAGAAAAGGGAGTGGGAGATCCTTTCAAAATATTGCTCAAAGAAGCCCTCGAGAAACAGAGGAACGTGATGATGGATAATTTTTCGCATATCCTTCAACGGCTACCCACAAGCAACGCATCTTCATCCTGCAGCCACTCTAGAAATGCCACTCCCTTTATGGTACAATTCAACTTTGACATTCCCATATTTGAAGTCCAGATACATGCAGACGTCATAGATAGATGGTTAAATTTGCTGGAAGGATATTTTTCAGTTCATGACAATTCCAATCGAGAAAATATTACTTTTTCACTTCTCAAACTTGCGCCACATGTCAAGGACTGGTGGGAAACCAATTGTGAAGAGAAGGCCGAAAGGGAACCCTCATTGTTTTCAATCACACCCACTTGGAATTATTTTTGAGATACCATCAAGGAACAATATCACCCTGTCAGCAGTTGTGAAGATAAATACATAAAATATACCACGTTGCGATGGGGAAAGGACCAAGATGTGCCAGAGTTCACAAATATTTTTCATACCCTTCGTACAAAGTTGGGTATCAAGGATTCTAAGCGGAATTTGGTACTCAAGTACCGTAAATTTCTCACAATTACATCCAAGACAATATGGAGTTCCTAGACATCTCCTCACTTGGTTCCACCTATCAATACATTGTCAAGTCGAGCAAAAATTTAAACAGAAGAAGCAAGAGTTTGGATTTTTGAATCTGAAGCAAGGTAAAGGCCCCCCCAAATTGCAGAACAAAGGACAAACCCAAGACCCAAGATAGCCCGTCAAAGTCACAAGGACCCGCGAAGACCAAGAAGGACACATGGAAATGGTGTGAGTTCCATAAGATCTTCACTCACAACACAAGTGAGTGTCAAGCCAAGCAATCACTGGTGGTCAAGATCAAGGCTTCTGAATCAGATGCACGTTTCGACTCTGAGTCAAAACCTGACAAGGGGAATGATAAAGGGAATCAAATTATTGACGTGGAGCCTTGTGCCACCGCCGGAAGATTAATCCCAAAGATTCATAGGAGAAGGAGCAGCTCTTCCACTCACAAATGTAGGTGAAGGGTTCTCCGTTACAATTCATTGTCGACAGCAGAATCCAAAATAACCTCATTTCAGTAGAGTTCATGAAGTGTTTGGGCCTACCAAACACACCACACCCATGGTTGTACACCATCAGGTGGCTTCACTAAGGGCGATATCTCCGCATCAGCCAAAAATGTCGCCTTCCCTACAACATCAAGCCCTTCATATATGAGGCACTGTGTGATGTTGCTCCTCTTTTATTTTGTGATGTAATATTAGGACAACCATACTTGTGGAAGCGTCATGTTGTGTATGAGTCTAGGCATCGCACTATTATTAATTATTTGGGAAATAAGTTTTACAGGATATCAAGTGGTACCTCGAGCTCGTCACTACCCAACTGGTCGATCTACTGATGCTCTATTATAGAGAACAATGAAATCAAGAGGCATATTCAAGAGATGTTGCAGAAAGGGAACATCAAGCCAAGTTCACCACCCTGTGGGAGCCCAATCGTGTTGGTATAGAAGAAGGATGGGACCTAGAGACTTTGTATTGACTATCGGGCATTGAATAAGATCATTGTCCATAATAGGCATCCAATCCAATAGATTTATGACCTTCTGGACCAGTTCAAGGGGGCCAAATATTTCAGCAAGATTGACTTGAATTCTGGTTATCATTGGGTACCAATCAAAC
The DNA here is from genome assembly GCA_000404065.3 of Pinus taeda. NCBI lineage: Eukaryota > Viridiplantae > Streptophyta > Pinopsida > Pinales > Pinaceae > Pinus > Pinus taeda. The sequence goes on from APFE031403223.1 coordinate 42,203, forward strand.
CCTTTGATGTGTGGAAGATTACCTTCAAATCCAAGGATGGCCTTTTGAAATGGATAATCATGCCTTTTGGGTTGACAAATGCGCTTGCAAGAGGCTGATGGATGACATCTTGTGTCCTTTCACCAACTCATTCATGGTAGTGTATTTGGATGACATATTGATCTTCAACCAGAGTGGGAAGAGCATCTCCACCATATTCGACAGGTCCTCCAAACCCTACGACAACACAAACTGTGTACCAATTTGGAGTAAATTCACTTTTGGTATGACCTAGGTTCAATATCTGGGGTACATCATTAATGAGTGGTGTGTGCATGTGAACCCGGCCAAGATACAGGTTATTCAGGATTGGGTAGCCCCAACCACTATAACAGAGCTCTGCATTTTTCTGGGTCTTGCCAATTTCTACCATAGGTTCATGTTGGGGTTCTCTCATATCACTTAGCCTTTGAGTCAAGTCACCAAGGGTGGAGCGAAAGAAAAGTTATTTCCATCTGAATCCCAACAGAAGGCATTTAGCAAGTTGAAGTATCACCTCTGCTCTACACCATTTTTGACATTACCAAACTGGCAGCAATTTTTTGAGATTGAAACAGATGCCTCTCATTATGTTATTGGTGCAGTTCTTACTCAATAGTGGCATCTAGTGGCATATCAAAGTGAGACACTTTCAGACACAATCCGAAAGTATCCCACCTATGACAAAGAGATGTATTCCATTGTGTAGGTCTCCCAATAATGGAAGCATTACATTCTGGGAAATTAAAAGGTCATCCACACATACCATCGACCCTGCAGTTCATACAAACACAAGGAAAGTTACAGAATGATCGCCATCAAAAATGGTCCACATACATGCAACAGTTCTATTTGGACATTAAGGATAAGAAGGTTAGCATCATTAATGTTTCATACTACCTCAACCAACCACTGGTTATGGCGCTAACCACTGTGCTCGACTCTTGTGGACACAAGACTTCAAGGTGGGTGCATCTTTACAAGAGCAATCCAGAATTCATAAACACATACCAGATGCTTCTAGAAGGCAAGAAAATTCCTGATTTCCACCTCCATGATGCACTTTTATGCCACCTAGGACACCCATGTGTTCCTTCAAGTGAGTTTTCCAAGATGACTTGGGAGGCACACTATAGTCGATTCTCTAGACTTTTCAGAGTAGAGAAAATAGTGGCAGTGATACAGAAGTATTTTTATTGGCTGAACCTTCAACAAGATGTTGGGAAGTACATCAGATCCTGCACTACCTACGCCATTTCCAAACCAACCATCAAGAAGCAAGGCTTATATACTCCTCTTCCTACTCCAAGTCAGCCTTAGGAATCCATCTCCATGGATTACATGTCAGGCCTTCCATCTACTAAGCATGGCAACAATTGTGTTTTCATGGTCATTGACAGGTTCTCTAAGATGGCCATTCTGGCGGCCTGCAAGAAGATTATCACCACAGAAGCCACACCTAATCTCTTCTTTGAATTAGTGTGGTTACACTTTGGGATCCCACAGTCTATTATCTCAGATTGAGATAGCAGGTTCCTAAGTACATTTTGGTTAAGCCTCTGGTCGATGCTAGATACAAACCTCACTAAGTCCATAGCCTTCCATCCTCAAACTGATGGCCAAACAAAGGTCATTAACAAGATGATCGTGCACATTATTCGCATGTACAAATTGAATCATGCATGCACATGGGATGAAATCCTCCCCTATGTCCAGCACAGTTACAATAGATCTCTCCATAGATCAACTGACCACAATCCATTTCAGTTGAGGTTGGTATTCTAGCCACTATGTCCCATTGATGTGGCCATACCATTTGCAGCTACTTAGGTAGATTCAGCTCATGTCTAGGTCGAGGCTGACGAGGCTAATAGCTTCATTGAGCACATTCAGCACATCTTCCAGTAGGTCCATGACATATTCAACTGAACCAATGCTATGTACAAGTAGTTTCATGATCAACATCGGGTGCCACATAGGTTCTAGGTAGGCGAAAAAGTTTGGTTACATTTGCAGAAGGACCACCTCGTTGGCCCCCACCGCAAAATTTTCCCACTCCAATATGGGTTGTACACCATCATCAAGGTTGTACAATGCCTTCAATCTCATCATTCCACTATTCCTTGGCCTACACCCAGTCTTCAATGTGGACCGATTGCGACCATAATTTCCCCCATTATTAGACACATATGACGTTGTTGAGCAACTAACACCATCAGAGCTCAACCCAAGCTACATAAAACAATCCACAACTGACAGGATTATGGATACAGAGATCAAGAACACTCTCCAGCAGAGGATCCAGCTATATCAAGTTGTCAAAGAAGGCCAACTCCTTCACCAAGGAAAGTGGTTCACTAGGGACCAAGTTCAATAGAAATTTCCTCACCTCATGGAGGCTCTACACAAAGTGGGGATCACTACTTCCTAAGGGGGGAGGAATGATCCAAGTGGATATTGGTGGCCACCCACCTATTCCACCTAGACCTCTAGTTGATTTCATTTGTTTTGCTTAATTATAGCAGCATTTACTTCCGGAGTTGTTTTGACCCCCTAAATGGCGTTTTTTTGAGGTATGAAGCAAGCTAATAACCATAGGCAGGGTACTGCTATAAATCTTGTAGTACCCAGATCTATGCTAGCTAACAATACATTGTTATGTATGTTAAGCATAGTAGTAGCACACCACACCCCCAAGTAGGCAAAGCACAACCCATCAACTCAATGATAAAACTTGCAAGGCAACATAAAAGTGGCCAATAGATGCAAACCAACAATAACCTTGGCCATGCCAACAATAAGATTCACACAATATAAATTAACTCTATAACCATAGCAATATTAGAAATTAACCATGAGAAAAATCAAAATTACATCTCAATAAGTACATATATGAATAACACCATTCCTACATAAATTGTGTTGATACAACCATTGTTATTATACATAGTAACATCATTTCACATTCATAATGTAATAGAATACAAGCTAGCATACTTGTATATATACCTTAATGACTGGCTACTAAGGTAGGCACTTCCACTCTCCAACCAACCATAGGCCAATTGTACTTAAATCTTTCTTGCAATTTGACCACCCTTAAGCCATATTCAAAGTTTGAGGAGAAAGTACTCAAGGGGATTAAAACTAATGTAAATCAACAAATCAGATAGGAATCCATAGACTACTTCACCTCCACCACCTTATTCTAGATTATATCCCCCATTGTCTCCACAAATTCACCCAGGAATCCAGAGCACATTGATATCCATCTGCTAATCCCATAGATATATCAAAACACACAGAACTTAGCCTTTGTAACCCAAGTATCCATAGTACATCGTGTTCCACCTTCTCCACCTCGCAATGTTGAAAATGCAACAAGATGATGGAGCTTAGTGGAAAGGAGTCGCCTTCACTAAGTGTGCCCGCAGGCTATTTTTGGCACAAAGTCTATTTTTATACTATGTCTATTTTTAGACATATGGATCATGGTCTATGAGTTGCAGGATGCTATTTGTGGATGATTGGTCATGTTGGTAAAAATAGATGGAATTCTATTTTTAGACATATGGGCGGAGTCTATTTTTACACTGCAGGCTAAAAATAGAACAGTCGAATATTATTAGCTCTTAATAATATTTGGACTATAAACATTATCTTATCCTCTTGGAGCACTTCAGTTCGAGCTACGGATGTGGCACATGCAATTGTCAGAAGGAAATACACTTTTCTTATGGGTCAGTTGAGCTATTGCATGATGGACTTCAGTTAGAACTCAAGTGGTTGAGTTTGGTGGAGTTGATTGAGGAGTTGATGGAGTTGTGTTCAGTTTGA
>APFE031403223.1:46077-104410 GCA_000404065.3 Pinus taeda
TTCTTTCCACATGACCGGTGAAAAAAGTTTGTTCAGTACTTTGGAGGAGAAAGATCTCCAGATACTCATAGGGATGGGTAATGATGAGAAGTATAGTGTCTCAGGTGTAGGCACGGTCATTTTTTAGAGGGAGCATGGAGCTCACCTTACCTTAACTGATGTCAAGTATGTACCAGGACTGAAGAGAAACTTGGTGTCGATTGCGATGTTGGAAGACAGAGGTTATGATGTAGTCTTTAGAGAGGGAAAGGTTTTCCTTAGACACATCATTACTAGATAGGTGAAGCAGATTGGTTCACGGGTCAAGAACCTGTATTGTCTTGAGGTTCAAGATGCATGTAAAGCCTTGAGCAGCAAGGCAACTGATGGAGACTTGGTGGTTGAGAGGGAGGGTATATTACCTCTCAACGTGTAGAGTCAGAAGAAGTCTCAGATAATTGTGGAGGAGCCAGGATTGGTGCAGTAGCTTCAGGAGGTTGTGGAGTAGCTACAACAGGGGAAGCTGAGTGGAGATCGAGTATAGACATCTACTCATACAGAGACCTCCAGTAGGGGGAAAATTCGAGCCAGGTGGGCTGAGGGATCACATGCAGCCATACCTCTAGGTAGGAGGTGGGGCGATATAGAGTGATCGTCCCAAGGAGGAGGGGCAAGATCCTTGAGGTACCCAACCTCTTGGATGAGACCTTGCTACAGGAGTCCTAATGTGGAGTAGCAGGAACTGACTGATTGGGTAGAGACAGATGCAGATGGAGCAGAAGAGAGAGAAACAGTGTAGGGAATCACAGGATAGTGCATAGCTAGCAGGCTGCAGCAGTGTGAGAGGCACAAATGTTTTGCACAGTGCTAGGTGGCATAGATAAGTGTGCAATGGCGCGAGATGCATGGAGATGTTGTAGTAGCGCATATTTCATAGAGGGAGCTCTTGTCAGCATCAGGTAGAGCTTTAGCATCAGAGTATGTTCCTAGCCCAACAGAGTGGTTAGTTGGGAGTGTTTTTGTTCCAAGTGTTGTTGGAGCAAGTGGACCGGGCAAATGTGTTGCATGCAGAACATTCCAGAGTTGCAGGATAAGGGTTGTAGATAATCCATATCTTGTTGAGAGGGAGTGTTGAAAATGCAACAAGATGATGGAGCTTAGTGAAAAGAATTCGTCTTCACTAAGTGGGCCCGCAGGCTATTTTTGGCGCAAAGTCTATTTTTAGACTATGTCTATTTTTAGACATATGGATCATGGTCCATGAGTTGCAGGATGCTATTTTTCGATGATTGGTCATGTTGGTAAAAATAGATGGACTTCTATTTTTAGACATATGGGCGGAGTCTATTTTTAGAATGCCAGGCTAAAAATAAAACAGTCGAATATTATTAGCTCTTAATAATATTTGGACTATAAACATTATCTTATCCTCTTGGAGCACTTCAGTTCGAGCTACAGATGTGGCACATGCAACTGTCAGAAGGAAATACGCTTTTCTTATGGGTCAGTTGAGCTATTGCATGATGGACTTCAGTTAGAACTCAAGTGATTGAGTTTGGTGGAGTTGATTGAGGAGTTGATGGAGTTGTGTTCAGTTTGACTTGGTTGAACTAGTTGTATTTAGTCTAACTACATAATACACTAGTGATGAGTGATGTGAATTAATTGTTAATTAATTCACTAATTATTAACTCATAAAGCAACTAAAGAATACATTAGTTAACTCAGTGCATGGACAGTTCAGTGGAGACAGATGTTAGAGGTTGAGATTGCTATCAGTTGTGACTATAGTTGTGCATGAGATTTTGCACATGTATGGATTGAGTATTGCCAATGAGGATTGTGTGGTTCAGCCAAGGAAATACGAGTTTGCTTCAGCCATTCTCATCCATTCTCATGCAGGATTGCGCAGTGGAGGCAGGCAAGCAGCGGAGGAGATTTGAACCTGTGATTGATTCAAATCTGAGCTATTTTGTGTGTAGAAGGTGGAGATAGTACTGAGTACTTGTGAGGAGTATTGTACTATGTATTGTTACATGTTCTCTATCATTATAATATACAGATAGTTGGGGGTTTTCAGCTGTATGCTTTCCCCGGTTACATATTGTGTTAATGTGCGCATACGATTGATGTTTCATTGTTTTTAATTCCACAAAATTGATGATCAACGTAGAGGAGGTTATGTATTATGCATGCATTCCGCAATAGTGTATAATCAGGATAATCTCTATGAATAAGTGTCATATTATTCAAAATTTCTACACGCAAGATTTATCTAAGAAAAGTGTCTCCACCTTTTTTCCTTCTTTCACCTATGCCTGATGCGTTTCCTAGCATTATCCTCTATTCCACGAGTTTACTTGCAGTTTCTTGTATTCCTAACCCAACGTACAGCGCCACAGAAAACTACCCATGTCTATGAACTTTCTATGATTTCACCACACTTTATTCATGTGTGCATTTTTTTCTTTTCACATATCACCATGGTATATCCCCTCTCATGCAAATAATTCTCTCCCTTCTTATTTTTCCATCAGCTCCTTTCTCCCTTGCCAACCCCCTTTGTGGCTCTTGCATGTTGACCACACAGTGCAACCCATGAGAAATGAAAAAGGAGGTATGGTATTTTCCTCCATTCAGGAAGCCCATACTCCACCTTCCTTCCTTCAATGTAGGCCATTCGAACCCAGTCAGAAAGTTGGGGGTCGTTAAATGAACAACCTTGAATTAACCAATTTCCCAAGCATCTCCTCCTCAAAGCTCTGAATCTGTGTCCACTCCTCACATCCAGTCATTATGTTTACTTTTCGACAACATTTACATGAACAAAAATTCACGAGGATAATTACTAGGGGAATAGAAAAAAGGATTGACACATCTAATAAAACTCTAATTTGTATTAGGAACTTGTTAGGTAAAACTTCACATGTTGATCTTTCTTTTCAATATTTTTTATGCCAAAAGGTGGCAAAAGTTCCAGTGGAGATTGATGTTGGGGTTGGATTTTTAGAATCTCTTGAGATTTTGGTTAATAAATTAACTTTCCTCTAGTCGTCTAATTATGGAAGGATCCTTTTTTTATGTGTGTTATGTCACCTAGAGTCCATATAGCATCAAATTTCTCAATTCAATTTGTTCCAAAAGTCTAGGAGAGGAATCTGAAATTGTCTCAATCAAGAAAATGAGTGGAAAGAAAAAATATAATTCTAAAGGATACTAAAACCCAGAATGAACCAAAGAGGATTGAGATGAGCCCCAATATGGTAGGAATATTTCTAGTACGAATGTGATGGACCTAGTGGTGGGGCCCAATTAGAAATTTAGAAGGATGGAGATCCTTTAGTCTCTCTAAAGACTACAAAAGTGACATGAGGTGCAATTTCCATACTAAAGGTAATTTCGAGTGGGGAGGATCTAATCAATGTCAAAAGCACTCAAGATGCTCCTTCTTAGGGCACTAGCAAGACCAGTTCATTGTTTTATGGTTGGTGAATCTTCTTTCTTGAATATGGGGGAGAATATGTTTATTCTAGGGCTGGAAATACCTCTCCTAAGGCAAAAAAAAATCTACTTTAGGCTTGGAATCTCCTCTTTCTAGTATGAGGAACTTCACTCTAGCCAAATTAATGGACCTAGACCTAGATAATATTGATACCTAACCATACCCATTATATTCCTTTGGTAAAAATACAAAGTAAAACTCTTCATCTAAGATGAGGATAGATGATGAGAGAAGGGATTTGCCTTAGGTCAAGAGAAAATTATTTAAATCTCTAATCCAAAGGGAAGGACATTACTTAGTTCAAGAGGCTTGTTTTTCGAAGATGTAGGTGATGAAGGATCTATAATTGAATATATCACAAGTAAGTACAATCTAAGACAAATAAAAGGGGATGAAATTCTAATTTGCAAGGGTTTGAAAGGAAGGTTCAATCTAGTTATTGATTATGTGAAAGACACCTCTTCCTCATCGATAGGAAGAAAATATTACCTACATCATGTTCCATTAAAATAAATAAAGGAAATAAAAGAAGAGAAATGGAAATATCTTCATGGGACTTTTAGAGCAAATCAATCCCCTAATTTAGTTTCCTAATGATAATTCTCTCCCTAAATTTGAGATTTCTATTTATACCCTCAAAAATACTAGCATTATACCAACTAGTTGAAGTTCATAAGCTAGATATCATACTTGTGTAAGAAAGTATGGGATAGCGTCAAAATTTGATAGGTCTTTTGGGGAAAAGGATTGGTCATTTTTGGAAATGGCTTCAATAGGAAACTCAAGTCGTTTATTAACTGGTTTGATGCACTATATCTCCCTTCTAAATTATTTTTTTCTTGTTTTAGGTATATAGAGTTATTTTTAGGGTAAGTATCTAGGATTGGAAGTCTCAATTATTTCCTTCTCTTATGAAGGAAGGCAACAATCATAGGATGATTTCATTTCAATTCATTGTGTATTCATTGAAATCGTTGTAGTAGATGGCGACCTAAATTTCATAGTGAATAGATCACAAGTTTGGGGAACTCAGCAGGAGTAGACATTATCGTAGATCAATTTATTCGTGATATCGAAAAGACCTACTAGCTTGATTTTTCCCTAGATATATCTTTCGAATTTAGAAAATTGATAGGGTTGGTCATGCATGTATCTTGAAAAGGCTCAACAAATTCCCAATATTATAAACATTATATTTTGAGGTGAATAAATTAATATGTTGGGTGGACATGGGTAGAGATTCAAACAATTCACTAATTATTCTTTACTTGGGAGGAACAAAACCAAAGCCTAAGGGACTCTTTAAGTTCAAAGCTACTTGGATCATGTATGGTAATTTTTTTAGGTTCCACCTCAAAGGTAGTGCAAAGGTTATGATGTGAAATTAAAGGAGACCGCAACATTCTAAGTCATATTGTCTCTCAAGAATATTAATAGGGTTTTATTAGTTTAAAAGGGATATAAATCTTTATAAATGAGGACCTGATTTCAATAATCAAGATAAGGAAGGATAAAGGAAGACAAAAGGGAGGAAAATGTGCTAGAAATGTAAAAGCTATTATTAAGGATAGAGACCAAAATGAGAATAACAAATAGGAATTTGGAACATTGTATCTCCTTTTGAGAACCATCGTGACTTTCCATGTCATAAAGTCCCTATGTTAAGTTGGATCCTGAGTGAAATTGGTGTTATATTTATAGTTTAACATGGGAGAATGATGATTCTAAGGTTTCTCACATAGAAGGGTTAATCTTGTGGTTAGCATGGAACAAGAAATCCTATCATAGAGGGATTGGAGAAATAACATGTTATATAAAAAGGAATGTTTCTCCTCGCATTAAATTTCATAATATAGACCTTCTCAATTAGTACATTTGGATAGAAATATCTAACATTAATGCTCACAGGAATTATAATGAAGTTTTTTATTCCATACCTATTAACTCTACCTTTTATAAGACAAACAATATAGATAATAATTTCCCTAATAATACCCTAGAACAATATACTCACAATCTAAGGAAAGGAAGCAATATCCTCATGTTAAGAGACTTAAATGCTAGAAATACAACTAACCAAGCTATTCTTGTAAGCAACTATTCCAAACCTAATCCTGTATGGTTATATGATGCCATGTTTTTAGATAATAGTTTCAAAAGAAACTTTGAAGACCCAATGAAGAATTATTTGGTACTATGTTAGTCAAGCTTTATAGTTCTCAAGAAGTAATAATTTTTAACAGCCTAATTGAGTGGCCAGATTTTAACCATGTGACTTGTATTCATGGGCTCAACAATAATATCATGGATTATGTGATATTTTATATCTTTGTTTCCAACCAAATAATAATTTTTAACCTCTTCAATGACCATGAACCTGAGTTTGCTCTTAGATATTTAACATTAACTCTAAACTTTTCCATGCACAAAAGCCCCATGCAAGAGAATTGTGAGAATTAGAGGCCCCTGCTTTTTAACAAAAGTAAGGTTGATTTCTTCTTAAAAGATTTAAATATAGGGATTTAAAACTCTTAACTTTTAAGGACAACAAAGAAGAGAGTCTATCATGATTTCATTACAACCCTCTCTACTTCCATTAACAAGTTATCTATCAAGTTGTCATGTAATAAGAATAATAGTACAACCAACCCTTGGTATAATAATGATTTTAAAATTGCTAAAAAGGAAATTAGGTTTGCTTATAATGAATCTGTAAAGCTTGATAACATAAATACATACAAATCCCATATTAAAGGAAGAAAAGGTACTCTATAAATAGAAAGCATAAGAACCTATTACACCAATCTAAACTAGAACATAGGACGTTTTAGAGGAAACTTTTAATGTATAAAACTAAAGAAAATAATATGATTCCTTGAAGAATTTGAATTCTTATCTGAAAACTCTTTATGAATCCCCTAACACCATGGAAGCCATTTCAAATGTCCCTGTAGAGGATGAAATGTTTTCTCTTAAAGACATATATTTTGGGATTAAGAAGCTTGAAATTTGGGAAGATAAGGACATTAAAGGCTACAAAGCTAAAAAAAAATTAAAATAGGAGGGCCTATCCTCATCCCTCACATACAAAATTTATTCATCTAGGTAGTAGGCTTTCATAATCCTTGGACACAAAGCCTCATTATACCTACATTTAAAAGTGGGGATAAAAACATTCCCTCTAATTATAGGGCCATTATGATTAGCCTCATTTCATCCAAATTGTACAAAATTATTTTGGTAAAGAAGATTGGCTTGTGGCTAGAAAGCCATGATAAAATAGCTAAAATCCAAGCCAAGTTTCAAGAGATGTAATTCAACTGTTGACACCTTGTTACTTTGAGGATCATTATGGACGAGTGTCACAATAATAAAACTAATCTCTTTTCTTATTTGGTTGGCTTTACAAAAAAGTTCAACACCATTCCTAGGAAAAAACTATGGAAGAGGCCAAAATAGATAATGGTTCTTCTTGAGTTAAGGGTTGTTATGACAAGGATATATGATAATATTATTGCCAATTTTAGGACCAAAAAGAGTTGGTTAGAAGAAATTAACAATAATATTGGAGTTAGGAAAGGTTTTCCTTTGTCCCCTACCCTTTTTGGCATATACATTGATATGTTATAAGAGTATTTGGAAGAATCAAGTACTGGGTGGTCCATGCTTAGTAGTACAATCATCACTCTGCTTCTTTATGTTGATGGTACTTTTCTTTCGGAAAGGAATCCTTACAATCTTGGAAAGCAACTAATAATCATCCAATGTTTATATTCCAATATGGGTATGATTGATAATATTAACAACAACAACAAAAATCATGATAAATAAATCCAAAAAGATCACATATATTACTTTCATATATGAAGGCAACAATTTGGAGGAATTTCCTTTGCAAAAATATCATAGATTGATATCCATCATAAGCTCAATTGTAATTATAGTGTTTAGAAAAGGATAAATGTAGGATGAAAAAATTATTATGGACTTAAAAATAGTTGTAACTTAGTAGATCTTTGGATATGGGAAAAAAATCTTTTTGAGACTCTTGTCACCCCTATTATTTTATATGGATGTGAGCCTTAGTGATGCAGTATCTCCAAATAGTCATGGAAGAAGATAGAACAAATACAAAAGAAGCTTATAACCCATAATCTCAAGATTAAAGGAAATACATCCTTTCTAATCACCTTGATCGAAGAAAGCCATTACCTAATTGAAAGCATGGCTATGACTAGGTATCTTATGTATAAGAAGAGGTTAAACAACATGGAAGACAAGAGGTTTCCTAAAATTGCCTCTAGCTCTAGCCAAACCCACCACCTTCGATTCAAGTGGGGGTGGAATAAGGATCCCCATGCTTGGCTACACCACTGGGGGGTAATAGAGGAGACCAATTTGCAAAATAAGGATGATATTAAAAATATTATTACATCAAAATTTAAGGAGAAGTTGTAGGGTGATAAAGAGTTGGAGGGAAACATGAAACAAAGATATTATGAGGTGATCAACCTAAATGCCAAAAATCAAAAGTATATTTCTATCTTGACTAGTGTAAAGAAGAAAGGAAACATTATTAAAATAAGAGCAAGTTTTCATGAGCTCCACGGTGAAATTAGGCATTGGTCAATTCCCAAAACACCATGGGATGAAAGAGTGTGTCACCTTTGTGACAATAAAAGGGCTGAAAATTAAAATAATTGTCTCTTAGATTGTCCAACTTATACTCAAATTTTATCTAAATTTCAAAATATTTGTCAGACTACCAACATTCTTTATCTTTTAACTCAACAAAACTATGGTGACCTTGGAACCCTTCTCTTAATGATTGTTTAGCATAGAAATAAAAATATAGAGAATTATGAGTAATATCTTACCTTCTTAAGGTCCGATATACCACTTTGGTCTTAGTGGATTTTAATAATCAGGTGTAGAAATAGCAATGGATTCAAGGGAATAAAAAAAACAACAGAGAAATACTTAAGAGAAAAATGATATTAGAGATATCCAAACACAGTTGGTCAAGTGTTTTGGGGGAGGAAGAGAAATGAAGACTAAAGGAATTGGAAGGGAAAGAATAATATATAGAATTATAGCTCGCATGGAGGTTGAATTGAGTGTCAAAAGAAAATCATTTTGATAGAGAATCATGAGAAGAACACATAAAATTTACATTGCTTCAAGAATAATTGAAAGAAAAAAAAATACAAATTAGAAAATGAAAAGGGAGGATTGCAGCATGATTATAACCTTTAATGAGATAACAACTTTAGGAGGTCATTCTATTTTCAAGGAACTTGAGTGAGTCAAATATAGAGGAAATCTTAAAGGTGTTATCATTTTTTCCTAGTTCTGTTTATGAAGAGGAAAACCAAATGATGATAAAAGAGGTAGCTAAAGAGAAGTTATTAGTTTCCTTATCATCCCTCAAGAAGGATCAAAATATGAGTCTATAAGCTTGATCGATGGATTTCTCATATTCATCTTTGATTTGTTGAAGTAGGTAGGATTTATAAAGGGAAATAGAGGAGGTAATAACAAATGCAAAGGATTTATGTGCTTTTAATTCCACATTTTGTGTGTTAATTTCAAGAAAAAACAAACAAAAAAACAAAAAACTCATTTAATGATTTAAGGTTGATCGATGGAGTCCTCATATTCATCTTTGATTTGTTGAAGTAGGTAGGATTTATAAAGGAAAATAGAGGAGGTAATAACAAATGAAAAGGATTTATGTGCTTTTAATTCCACCTTTTGTGTGCTAATTTCGAGAGAGAGAAAAAAAAAACAAAACTCATTTAATTATTTAAGGTTGATCGATGGAGTTCTCATATTCATCTTTGAATTGTTGAAGTAGGTAGGATTTATAAAGGGAAATAGAGGAGGTAATAACAAATTCAAATGATTTATGTGCTTTAATTCCAACTTTTGTCTGTTAATTTCGAAAATAATAATAATAATAAATAAATAATAAAAATAAAAATTAAATTAAAAATTAAATTAAATAAATAAAATAAAATGATTTAAGATTGATCGATGGAGTTCTCATATTCATCTTTGATTTGTTGAAGTAGGTAGGATTTATAAAGGGAAATAGAGGAGGTAATAACAAATGCAAAGGATTTATGTGCTTTTAATTTCACCTTTTGTGTGTTAATTTCGAAAAACAAAAAAAATCATTTAATGATTTAGGGTTGATCAATGGAGTTCTCATATTCATCTTTGATTTGTTGAAGTAGGTAGGATTTATAAAGGGAAATAAAGGAGGTAATAACAAATGCAAAGGATTTATGTGCTTTTAATTCCACCTTTTGTGTGTTAATTTCAAAACAAAACAAAAAAAAAGAAAACAACTAAACTCATTTAATGATTTAAGGTTGATCGATGGAGTTCTCATATTCATCTTTGATTTGTTGAACTAGGTGGGATTTATAAAGGGAAGTAGAGGAGGTAACAACAAATGCAAAGGATTTATGTGCTTTTAATTTCACCTTTTGTGTGTTAATTTCGAAAAAACAAAAACAAAAAACAAAATTAAAAAAAACAAAACAAAACAAAAACAAAACAAAACAAAACAAAACAAAAACAAAACAAAACAAAACAAAACAAAAAGACAAAAAACCAAGCTCATTTAATGATTTCAAGGAAATCTTTATTTATAAATGTGTGTATAAAATCCTCATGAAGTTTTTGGTAGTTAGAGAGTAAAATGTCCTTTAAAACTCTATATCACAAGAATAATTTTGTTTTCTCAAAGGAAGGTAGAATTCTGAGGTAATCAAGTGGGAAAAATATGAAAATCATATGATAAAATTGAAGGAGATCAAAATAGTGGTGCTTAATCTAGATTTTTAAAAATCATATAACTATGTGAATTCACTATATTTGAGGTTGTTACTCTTGTAAGTGGTCTTTAATCTTCAAGTGGTCAAATGTATAATGGGTTTCATTACCTATGTTTCATTCATATTCCTTGTAAATAGATAATCTTCATACATTTTCAAACCTATGAGATGTCTAAAACAAGGGTAATCTCCATTGATGTTCTTATTAGTTATTGAAGGCTTTAAGAACTTAATAGAGGAGGCAAAATGTTTAGGTGCTTTGAGTGAGGTTAAAATAGGATGTTGTGTGTTCCTTTCTCATCTTCTACTTGTGGATGATGTCCTATATTTTCTTAAGGGGACTATAAGGGAAGCATTAAAGGTGCAAGAAATATTAGATCCGTATAGCAAGGCCTCAGATATGATCTTGAATTTACAAAGTCTTCAAATCTTCATAATGAAGCAAGTGAGGAGATCATCCAAAATTTACATGGCATATTTCCTTTCAAAAGGATAAAATTCAGTGAAAGGTTTTAACTATCTAGGATTGTTGGGTATGTACCATATTATTTGAACACCTTCGTCCAAGCATTGTACATTGCACTAGGCACAATTGGGGGGTCACAACGGTGCTAGTAGACCCCCTTGTTCAGGGAAGTCACATGGGAGAAAAAGACCCCCATTCTCAAGGCAATCGTAAGGGGGAAAAGCCCCTCAGTGTGAGGGTTTGGGGGCATTTCCCTTGAAAAAAAATTGGGCAATTGTTTTGCATCCATTTTTGGTGATTTTCAGCGCGATTTTCACTTTTATCAGTTTTGTGGTAGATGGTGTTGTAGCCTATGGTTAAGGAACTACGCTTGTATTCTAATCTATGGAAAACACATTAGAATATTATGTATGCCATAGGATATATATTATATTGTAATATTGTAAAGATGAATATATTGGAAAATATTTATGGTTTTCTTGGTTTTGGGTTTCCAAGGTAAAATTTCTATGTTAATGTGTGTGTTTTCCATTGTATCTTTTTGTTTTATTAAGAATCTATTTGCAACAATTAATTGTATAGGGTTAAACCCTACATTTTATGACTAATCAATTTTGGCTTCAAAGGGACACTTTTATGGCTATGGGTTTTTGCTCGAGCTTGTGGTAGACCTTGTTATAGTGGGAGATTTGAAAAATTGATTCTTGTGGCGAAAGGAAATGGAAAGTAGTTCAAAGATAAAGATCAAGTGTAACACCCTCCTCCCACATTTACCCAAGCTAACTGGTCCACTGGGCTAAACATGTGACGAAGAATTACTATGATGTGATTCAACTCCCCATGTATAGTTAAGAAAGTGGAATCAACAGAACAAAACCAATCTAACCTTTCTCAAGAGCTACAAAACCTTCAAGAGAAAACCAACCCATCCAGGTGCCCAACCCCTGAGGAAACTTGTCATTTTGTTGAGCTAGACCCCCAGTCACTCCCATGACAAGCCATGCATGCGAATGAGACCCCCCCCCTCGCTCCCACGGCAAGGAATGCATGCAACTGTGGCCCATTTCAAGCAGTTTTGAGCCAGCGACCCTGGCTTTTATGCCACTTTTTTAGGGCTAGGTCTCAGGCCTCTTCCCAGAACTTCATGAAACTTCTAGAAATGATATATAACCATGAATTAAAGCTACTAATGAAAACATTGTCACAAGGACTTCACTTGAACCTACTAGCCATGACAAGAATTTCGTCAAACATATCACAAACATGTAATCTATAGGTCATAACCAAATATCTGAGCATAAGGGTCTCATACTTAACTGAGAATCATCAAGAAGAATTGATGCATTATCATAATAGTTGCATTATCATCTATTAGGTCATATATTCATTCACATTTATTGTACTAATCAAATCATGATGTGATCCATAACCAAATTATGTCATGAACAATATTTATAACCAGCATATAACCAATAGAATAACAAGAGTAGAATGGCCATAAAAAACCACATATTAACAAGTACATTTACACATGAAATACCAAAGGAAAAGTAGCTTTTATTAATGTATGCATGGACCAACCAAGTCAGGGACTTCCACAAACCACCCGATCATAGATTGGACTTAACCAAATCTTTCTTTCAGCCAATCACCCTCATGCCATATTCCAAGTATGAATGTGGGACTCACAACAAAACCATGCAGGGCTTCCTCAAGCTATACTGCATATCCCACCAAGGGATTCCTAGGCCCGAAACCCTCATCAACACAACCAAGCTTTACCGCAATCCCACCGGATCACTAGACCCTAAACAAGCATGGATGCCTCCAAATCTCTCCATTATTTTCATAAATAAAATGCCAATTAATGCCACTTTTCCTTTCCAAATCCTTTTCCTTTCCCTTTGCCAATTTCCCCTATCCATAATAAACCAAATGAACACCCGCTACGATGTTTTTCCCAACATTCATCTCGGAATACGTGTTCTATGACCTTAGTCTTATTTCTTCTTTATTAACTTTATTACATGGAATTTTGACCAGGGCTATTACAAAATCCTCCCCCTTGGGGGAACACTGTCCTCGGTGTTCAATGACACCTACAACCAACAAGATTTTTGTAAGAAAAAAATACTTCCCATGGAACTTTATAAATTAGCTTGATGTAGTATTTACAAATAACAACCTGATAAGAAGTAAACCGACATGACAACATAGCAACATGATACCCATAACGACATGACACCCATACTACTTATTGGATATTTATAAAATAACTCATGGCGGTATTTACATCCATATATATATATACATCTACCAAAAAATATGCCAAAAACATTCGTTCAACCAACGAATAGAGAAGGATACATAGCCCGCATTTGATCCGCAATCTCCCATGTAGCTTCATCGTGCCCAAAGTGCTTCGACTGCACTTTAACCTGCTCAATTTCTTGATTCCATAGCATGAAAATATTTCTCTGCAAAATACACTGAGGTTTCGACTGGAATTATCCATTTGACTCCACTTGCAATATAAACCAGTGAATCACATGATCAGCATCTTTAACATAATTCTTAATCAATGACACAAGGAAAACATCATGGACTTTCGCTATCGGAGGCAGTGCAATTCGATAGGCAATTGTTCCAATTCTTTCAAGAATCTTGAAAGGTCCACAAAATTGAGGTGTCATCTTGGCACATGATCTAATCCTCAAGGAGCTCTTCTTGGGCTTGATGCACAAGTACACATGTTCCCCAACCTAAAACTCCTTAAACATCTTGTTCTAATCTGCATAAATTTTCTATTTTTCATGTGCTACCTTCATATTCTTCTTGATTACCTACATTTCTTGTTCCATCTCTGCCAACAATGTTCGTCCTATCAACAGCTTGTTCACTGGATTACTCCACCCAATGGTAGTATTACAACTACTCCCATACAGTGCCTCAAACAAACTCATCCTCATTGACTCCTGATACCCATTGTTGTAATCAAAATCAACCAATGGAAGGTACTCCTCCCATCTCTTTTGTTGATGCTTCACATACATCATCAACATGTCCTCTAATATACTACTGACCCTCTATATCTGTCCATCTATCTGTGGATGATAAGTTGTGTTCAAGTCCAATTTTATGCCCAAACCTGCAAACAACGCCTTCCAAAATCTAGAAGTGAACTTATCATCCCTGTCTGACACACTCTTCCTTGGAACGCCACGCAGCCTCACTACATCTCTGATGAAGACATGTGTTACATCACTAGATGAATAGGTATAATTCACTGGAATGAAGTGCACTACCTTTTTCAACCTATCCACCACAAACATGATGGAATCATGTTTTTTAGATGTCCTCAGAAAACCTATAATGAATTCCATGGAAATGACCTCCCATTTCCACTCTAGAATTAGAATTGGCTATAGTAATCCACCTCGATACCTACATTCTGCTTTTACATGTTGACAATCTAAGTATCTAGCCACAAACTATGCCACTTCCTTCTTCAAATTCATCCAATAATATAACTTCTTCACCATTGTCAATGTCTTCTGGTATCCTTGGTGCCTTGAATACGATTTTGCATGGAATTCTCGCAAGATAGTATTCTTGAGATCACTTTCATCCGGCACATAGATCATGTCTCTAAATCTAACCAATCCATCCTTTGTGATGTGATAGTCCACATCCTGATCACCTATACCCTATTGTAACCTGTTCCTAAGCTCCATGTATGTAAAATATGATCCTGTAAGTCTATCCCATAAGAACTCAGATTTGTTATATGATTCACTTACACTCTCCTGCTAATAGCATATGCAACTATGTTTTCCTTTCCCTTAATGTACTGTATCTAAAAGTCAAACTTTCTAATCGTGTCCAACCATCTAGATTTCCTAGCATTCAAATTTGGTTGGTCAAACAGACACCTCAATCCACTATGATCAATCATCAATATAAACCTCGTGCCAAAAAGATAGTGCCTCCACATATTCAAAGCATGAATGATCATTGCCAACTCAATATCATGTGTCACATAATTTTTCTCATGCTCATTTAGTTTCCTTGATTTATATAAAACTGCATGTCCTTGCATTATGACTCCACTAATTCCTCTCTTACAGGCATTTTTACACAACACAAACTCCTTGTCTGGATCTACAATCTTTAGAACTAGAGTGTTTGTCAATAATTGTTTCAACTTCTCAAAACTTGTTGCACATTCCTCTGTCCATTCAAATTTCTTACCTTGCCTCTACAATGACGTAATAGGATATGCAATCTGAGAGAATTTTGTAATGAAACTTCTATAATAAACTGCTAGTCCCGTAAAATATCTTACCTCATCCACATTTCTAGGAATTTCCCACTCCATGATAGCTCTTATCTTCTCTGGACCTACTGTTATACCTTCCTTGGAGACAACATGTCCCAACTAATGTACCTATTGTTGAAAGAAACTGCATTTACTAAGCTTAGGATACAACTAATTCTCTCTAATAAATTGCAATAGTGTTGCTAAGTGTTCAGCATGCTCTTCCTCATTTTTGGAATATATCAATATACCATCAATGAACACAATAACAAACTTTTCCAGATAAGGACACAATAAATTATCCATCAAGAACATAAAAGTAGTTGGAGGATTAGCCAAACCAAAAGAAACTACAACAAACTCATAATTCCCATACCTGGTCGAAAAAACAGTCTTGTAGTTGTCCTCTTCTTTAATACATACCTGATGATATCCGGATCTCAAGTCAATCTTCAAGAACATTGTTCCTCCCTTCAACTGGTCAAATAAGGCATCAATCCTCGGCAATGGATACCTATTCTTGACGGTCACCTTGTTCAAATTCCTGTAATAATTTCATAGCCTGAGAGTACCATCCTTCTTCTTCACCAAAAATGTTGGTGCACCCCAAGGCGAAACACTTTGCCTATTGTATCCCTTGTCAAGCATTTCCTTCAACTATAACTTCAGTTCTACTAACTCTGGTGTGCTCATCATGTATGGTTCCTTTGATGTTGGTGCTACCCCTAGTACTAAATAGAAAATTTCATTTCCATGTGAGGTGGCAACTCTGAAATCTCTGCTAGAAACATATCCTGAAACTGCTGCAAGATCAAGTACCTCTTCATAACTTTTTCATCCCCAACATCCTTACCTTTATCACTAGAAATATGCACTACAAATAAAACACACGATTTTCTGTGAATGCACTTTTCCTACATAGTTGTCACCATTCTAACTTATGTAGCTTTCTTCTAACCCTGCAAGATTTTTTGTTCTCCATTTTCATCCAAGCATTACATAGCTTTGTCATATTAGTCCAACTTAGTCCTGTGAAGATACAACCATTCCATATCCAAAAGAATACTATATGATCCTAATAGTAGTACATTCAAATGTGTTGAGGTGGGCATACCATTCAACTCGAATGCACAAGCTCTTACCCAATGATGAACTCTCTTATTTGTACCTATAGGCAACTGCACTAACCAAGATTTTGCATGCACTCCTTTATTAAAACCACACTTATCCACCAGGTCAAGACTTATATAGTTATAATTAGATCCAGGGTCAATAAAAATATAAATAAATTAATCACAAGGCTTACCATCCAACTCGATAATAGATGGTTGGTGATCTTCCTGCCTGTTATCCGGTATTGCATAAATCTATGCAATTCTCTTCCCAACATCCTCAACTATTTGTGTGTCTTGTGTACTATAAATCTGAGGCCTAACACCCTGATTTTATGGACAATCTCTCTTGATATGCTCCTTACCACATGTCCAACACTACAATTGTCCCTTACCATCACCTTTGTTCTTTTTTTCTCTAGGATAAGGTCCATTAAACTTCTTGTAAGGTGAAACATTTTCTTTCTCACCTACATCCTGAGGTCTTGTTTTCTTTGGCTTCCATTTACCTTTAGCTTTGTCTTTCCCTTTCCATTTACCTTTTGTCTTGCGCTTTGATTGCTCATGATAGTGCTTCAATTTCCCAATGACTTCTTCAAGTGACTGGAGCTCATCATACTCAAACCGATCTCTAAATTCTAATAGCAATCCACTGACAAATCTATAAAATTTGGCCTTCTCATCCTTAAGATACTGTACATACCTCAATAATTCCATGAACTTGGTTGTATACTCCTCATCCATCATCGACCCCATATTTAGCTCATAGAATTCCTTAGATTTTCTTTTGTAGTACCTCTCTGAAAAAATATTTCTTCCTAACTCAAATCCTTTGTCTTGGTGTCTCTAACTTGCTTCACATCTTCCCACCATAAGTATGCTTTCCCTTTAAGGCTGAAGATAACTATTTTGGCCTTCATGTTCTTTGTGTAATCATGCATCTCAAATAACTTCTTCATCCTAAGTAGCCATGACTCTGTATCCTTCAGCTTCTTCAAATCCCAATCAAAGGTAGGTGGCTTTTATTTCTTTAACTCATCTAAAAAATATCCCATGTCACTCCTCTTGTAAGGATTATAACGATGATAACCATGGTACCTATCAGAGCCAGAACTATAATAGAACCTATGTCCATCACCTATCCTATCTGGTGTGTCCAAGAACCTTCCATCTTTGATCGTGTCATCTTTATCTGACCTATTCCCATCATGAGATATACTGCCATATGCCCCATTAGTCCTATCCTCCTACCCATTGTTGATCCTCAGCGGTCCCTATCTCTGCAATTCTGACAAACTCTAAAGGATTACTGCAATAATTTCTGGTTGCTTCTCCTATGCTTGCATGATTCTGTCATTATCTTCTTTGCAACTTCTTATTTTCGTCTTCAAACTTCTCAATGTGTTTGTTATGTCAAAAGAGTGCCCACCACCATGCTTGTCATTTGATCCATAGGGAGAGTATTGCAAACTATAGTTTATCATCTTGTTATCCATCTTTGATCTTCCTACAAGTATACCATGTCATCTTAAACCAAAACATAACATAATCAACATACCTTAGTATAGTTCAGGGGAGGATATTTCATTTGCAATATCAACCAAATTAGCGCAATACATGTGTAGACATAAGCATATCAGTACATAGACATCATTTCAACCATCATTCAGTTACCATGCATGACTATACCAACCACATACCATGACCTCATGCACAACAACTATAACTATGTCAATGTACGCATAATGACGTATAGACAATGATATGCATAACAAGTGTATAATTGACATGCATGATATTTATGATTGGGAATTACTGAGAGGGGGGGTGAATCAGTAATTCAAAATTCTTTACTTTTTCTCAACTTAATTTTCTTCATATGCAGTTAATTATTTATGTTCATGCTCTATTATTATTGAATTCCTTTTGCAGGTAACAAAGGGAGAAATTTGCAGATTTATTTATCAATAATTCAAGAACATTCACACAGCATTCAAGAACCAACACATGAAGACACCAGATATAAGTGGGAACCTCGAAGGGAGAAAACCACAAATTTTAGGCTGAAAGTGATGTGAAGGCAAGATGTTACTCCTTATTACATCAGATTTTTGTAGGCTCCAACCTACAATAGGCTCCTATCTCAAAGGAATCTCCAACTACCACAAATTTTCTGAGGCTACAACCCAAATGAGGCTCCTACCTCAACAGGCTACAGGCTACAACCCACAGGAGGCTCCTACCTCAACAGGCTACAACCTGTTCCTTTTAAAGCTACAATATAGAATGGGACAGAAATTTCTCAATCACAACATCACGTTACACATGTTGGTTACCTCATTTATAGTTATGATTTCAAGTCTACTGCCACACTACTTCTCCTTTTCCACTTTATCTTTCTTCTTCTACTGCTCATTAACTTTCTTATGCAGTTTGTTTCACCTCTAAAAGTCATTTTTCCATTCCACATTGTATATTTTATAAAAAAATCCTTATTGGTTGTTTGTATTTTTTGCAAGAATATGAAATGAGGCATTGTCTCTTGGTCTTCAAAAAAATTGTTCACAAGCTTGTCTCTTCATTCTCAGTTCTCAAAAAAAATTGTAGCAGAAACTAGAGCTGAAATAAAATAGCTCAACTAGTAATGACTATCATTTTATGTTTAATGAAAACATATATTTTTCAACTTGTCTCTCAATATTTTATGTTTAATATTTTAGCCTTCACATAGCCTTTGCACTTCACATCACCTTGAGCATTTGCAATTACATCAACATTAATTAACCAGCTTAATTACAACAATTTTCTTTATCATGACCATTTGAAATCAATGCCAACATTATCAACATACTCCCCCTTTGACATCAACTGCCAAAGGTGAGAGTGACCAGGTATTATACTTGTTTAAGTCATATGACCATTTTTTTTTTAGAAAATAATCAATAGTGAAAAACATTTATGTTAATGGCTCGAAAGAAAATGTCCAATGCAATGTTGCAAACCTTTCAAGGTGTTAAGGATGTTGCTTAT
This sequence comes from Pinus taeda, assembly GCA_000404065.3. Taxonomy (NCBI): domain Eukaryota; kingdom Viridiplantae; phylum Streptophyta; class Pinopsida; order Pinales; family Pinaceae; genus Pinus; species Pinus taeda. Next base: position 65,330 of record APFE031403223.1, read on the forward strand.
TACTTAATCTCGAGTTGTGAAACAACTTTTGCAGCAGGCCAACTTTCTCAACAACTTTTGTAACGCTTTATCAAAATGGGCAATCATGACAAATGTGCAGCATGCCCTGCTGTGTTTCTGCATTCATATATTCCATAAGAATTGAATAGTGAGTTTTCTCCATAAAGGTTTTGAATTTATTTGCATTAAAGTTTCTCTTTGCATTTTAGGTTAGATGCTCTAAAAAAATGTATTTGTATGGTTTTTAGTTGGAACATAATTTGAATATTAATACACTGGAGAGATATATTTGATACATTAATCTGAATGTTGGATCATTAATAGGTAATGAATGCTACCATGAAGGTGAATAAAGTTGATAATAACGCCATAACTCTGCCAAGAAGGTCAGTAATGTTGCATGTATAATAACACTGCATATAAGAGCAATAACGCTTGGTAGTGATGCCAAAACGTTGCCATGTATAAAATTTTGTCATTATAATACTACAATATTAACCCATAATAATACCAGTGATCCATATCACATGTATGTTGATATCATATGAACATTGATAAATAATATAACATTAATACCACGACGGAATAACCTTGGATAAGTCATTAACTCTCATTGTGGCATCGCTTTCATTGTTTTCGCTGGAGCATGCCATTATTAAAAACCAATCCACCTAGTTGCTCTCCATTGTGATATATTAAGCATATATATGTGCCGCCATATTGAAGAGGCTCCAACCATAATGAACCCATTGAGTTATATTAAAAACATTGTGAATTGTTTGACATATTTCGAAACATATTAAAAGATCAATCAAAATCATACCAATTGTGATATATTAAAAACATTGCGAATTGTTTGACATATGTTGAAACATATTAAAATATCAATCAAGATCATATCAACCATCCATCCGTTGTTCTAGCCCATCCATCGATAGATTTTGTCAGTCTCTTTGAAATTATCTTTGTACAGACTTACATTCCCTCTGCAAAAATGAGCTTGTAGCGCGGAATCGTCATACCTCTTGTCGTTATTATTGTTGCATTTGGGTTACTGGTTCTGCATAACATCAGGACTACGTAATCACCTCGGATTAAAGATCGCATCTCTAGTGTCGTTGTCCCTCTTATTTGACAGTGTAGTTGTTGTATTTTATCGACAGCCTTCATCATATTCTATAGTTCAAACGCCCATGTGTGCTACTGCTCACAACTCATAGGTTTTTTTTTTTGAAATCCCAATTGTAGATTTCTACCAATAGTGAACAAGTAGGAGTAATTGGACTATATATATGATCGCTTTGTTATAGATCGCTTTGACTCGTTGTTCACTTCGCACATCTGAGTGGAATCTAAATTGGCATCACACAAATCCTTCATGTGGCTCGAGGCCTGTATTCAGTTTCCAATGAGTATATAGTGCATATATTAACATATAATATAAGACGTTGTTAGGGCTCAAAACCCTAGTTATCAAAGCACACCCATCTGCAATAGCATTAGCGATGCTTCTCAATCCCATCGTTGCCCAAAATAATACGCTACTTATGAATAAGTAATCTATATTTTATATATAAACTAAGGCTCCAACATCGCATTCATTGTAGTGCAAACATTTTTTGAATAAATCTTGTTGTCAACCCATTATTAGGGTATAAAACCCTAATTCACCATATATAACCAGGCTGTCAATAATGCAATGAAATATATGAAATAACGCTCTTCAAATGTAACGTTGGGAAATTGTAACAAGTCTGCATCATTAGCCTATGAATTGAACGTTGCCAATTGAACGTCGTTAGGTTGTGCCATTTAATGTTGCTAAGTTGTGCCATTGAATGCTACCATATAACTCCATAATATAGCTATAATATTTCCATATGATAACTCCATAATATAGAATAGAATCATGTATAATGCAACCATAATATAAGCCCCAAGGGTTAGTTCAGTTGGTTAAGTTCTAGTTGCTAAGTACTTCGCCAGTTGGGAGGTCACCAGGTCAAATCTCATGAATTCCCTTAGGGCTAGGCCCTGCTTGTTTGGTCCATAGGTAGATCCCTTAGGGTTGATCTGCCTGGATTTTCCCATGGACATAGCTACCGCCTAGTGTCTGGTGCGTAGGTAGATCCCTTAGGGTTGATCTGCCTGGATTTTCCCATGGACATAGCTACCGCCTAGTGTCTGTGAACCACCCATAAAAATAAAATTAAAATTAAAAAGTAAATAAAATGCAACCATAATATATAATTGAATCATATATAATGCAACAATAATAATCATTTGCATATATCTCAATGCTAAATTGTTCATTGAAATTGGCAAGCACCACACCTTTGCATGTGAGTCTATCCTTCGACAAGGCAGATTTTGGGTTAGAGTTGTAATGCATATTGAATAATTAGTATTCCATTACATATCATTATTCCACTACTTCATGAGATTTCATGTTGTCTCATGGAATTTTAACATTGCTCTAATCCCACTAGCTATCAATACTATGTATGGGACTGTCTTTTTGTTCCTGACATTTCTACTCTAGTCAAAGTTTGACATTCATAATTGCACATAAGCATTACTCTTTCTTTCCCTTGTGTTACCTTCCTTGCCACTATTCTTACATTTTCATGATATATAGAAATCATTTTGAGCACTTGGTTTTCTTTGATGGATGCCATTCCCTTCCTTCTTCTTATTCTCTTAGTTTTCTTGAATTTTTAGGGATCTTCCCCCTTCTTTTCCTTTCAAGATTGTTTTTTTGTGTGTGAAAATAGTCAAGACTAGTGATGCCATTTTCAATGCTATGCAATGGTATCCTTTTGTTCAACAATTTTTTTTTCTCAATATTGAATGCCCAGAAGTTGCATCTCAATTATTGTAGAGAATAGAGTTGACAATTCAGCCGATTTGAATGTATGTTCATTCGCTTGCTAGGAGATATATGAGTTTTATGTTCTGCATCTTGTGTAGATATGGAGAAAGCTCTCTTTGTATGATTTCACTCCTTCTTTTGTAAATTTATTGGTGAATTGACTCTTCTTTTAAATTTTCAGATGTAGGAATTTATTTTTCTTCAACTATGATGATCATGCTTTAAAGAATTTCCTTCATAATCTCATTTTAACTCTTCTTGCACTTTAATCATATAACGTTAATGTCACTCAATTCTGTATGGCCATAATAATGAAGCTGAAGGATTTGGGGAAATCCTAGCGATGCAATTGAGTGAAGAACAGTGTTTCAATTACATGATGGCCTTCTATTTGTAGAAGCCTTTTCAAAAAGAAAAAAAACAATAGTAATCCTCTGCAATCACAAGTGGATCTATGCATGAAATGATCCTTTGCAACAATTTGTTCTTGATCATCTATTGAGCTAGATTCCTTCATATGGAAGGTGCAAATAATGTGGATTAAATGTCAATCTCATGATTCTTCATGATGGAGACTTCTTGAAAACTCTTCACAAAGATGAATAAAGTCAACTCCTCTGGGCTTGACAGTAGCATACATATTTGAAGATATCTCAGTTTTGAATGCAACATTGTAGCTTAATTGCTAGTTGTCTTTTTTATTTAAAAGCTAATTTCCATAGCATTCTATTTTCTTGCACGTATATACTTGAATGGATCTTAGATCAAATGTCAATTAATACATGGATCATCATAATGTTCATAGATGCATTCCATACACATAATTAGATTCTTCAGAAGATGAAAGATTTTGAGAAAAATATGATGATGCTAACATGCATTGCTAGATATGTAAATGTTCATTTGAAAACATTTATTTACGCACTTATATACAGGATATATGCATGTGTACAATTTTCTATATCAAAAAAAAAAAAAAAAAAAAAAAAAAAAAAAAAAAATAATAATAATAATAAAATCACTAAAGACTGGACTTCTGAATGGTGCACCTGATTGATGTTGCTTGCGCTCTTGAAGAAGATGACTTGATCTCATAATTTAATGATGCCATTTTTCTTGTTGCATCTAGCTGCCTCAAATTCTTGACAAAATAATATTCTTCCTCTTCCTCTTCTTTACTTCTTCCTACTCATGTACTCTTCCCCTTAGATGGTTCATTAAAGGTTCATTCAATTTAAAGTTTTAGATTCTCCTTTTGAAGTTACATCAGTGAGAAGTATTTGTAGTCATTATCAGTGAGAAGTATCTGTACAAATTATCAATGAGAAGTATCTATAGGAATTATCCCTATCTTGTCTCTCATATAATCAAACGCTTCTCTAGCAAGCGGCTTTATAAATATGTCGGCTATTTGTTCTTTTGAGAGTACGTACTCCATCTTCATTGTTTGCTCATCCACTTGTTCTTTGAGAAAGTGGTACTTTATAGGGATATGTTTAGTCTTTGAATGAAGCCTAGGATTTTTTGAAATGCTTATTTCACTTGTATTGTCACATTTGATAGATATAGTCTCACTAAAATTTACTTTCATATCTTGAAGTGTTTGCTTCATCCACAACACTTGTGTGTAACAAGTTTCAGCTGCTATGTATTCATCTTCTACTGTGGATAGAGAAATTGATGATTGTTTCTTTCTCAACCATGCCACCAAAGACTCTCCTAGATAGAATTCACCACAATGTACTTTTTATGTCATCCACACAATTGGCCCAATCCACATCTGTGTATGCTATAACTGTAAAGTCCATCCCTTTTGGATACCATAGACCATAATCTGTAGGCCCTTTCAAGTATCTGAATATCCTCTTTGTTGCTAACATATGACTTTGTTTGGGTGTTGATTAATATCTTACTACTAATCCAACTTCCAACATTATATGTGGTCTAGAATTTGTCAGGTATAGCAGACTTCCTATCATAGATATGTAAATTTTTTTATCCAGGTCAAGCTACTCATCATCTGCACATAGCTTACATCCAATAGTCATGGGGGTTGAAACGAGTTTACAGTCTTCCATTTGGAACCTTCTCAGCATATCTCTTAGGTATTTCTCTTGAGAAATGAATATACCTCCAACCTTTTATAGGATTTGGAGTACTAAGTAGAAGGTGAGCTCTCCAATCATTGGCATCTCAAACTCAGACTTCATCTCTTCAGCAAACCCTTTTACTAGATTATTTTTGTTGTTTCCAAACATGATATCATCCACATACACAACCACAATTAGTAATTCATCTCCAGCAACCTTTATGTACAGATTACTATCAGCTCCTCTTCTCTTGAAACCCTATTTTTGAAGGTACTTGTCCAGTCTAGAGTACCATGCTCGTGGTGCTTGTTTAAGACCATGCAGTGCCTTCTTTAATCTACATACATAGTTAGGTTTATCAGATAGTAAAAACCCTTCAGGTTGTTCCATATAGACCTCTTCCTCAAGTTCTTTGTTTAGAAAAGAATACTTCGCAGCCATTTGGTATACTTTGACATCCTTGTAACAAGAAAAATCCAAAAACATCCTAATTGCCTCCAATCTTGCAATTGGTGCAAAGGTTTCTTCATAATCAAGGCCTTTGATTTGTGAGTACCCCTCGCATCCTAGTTTGGCTTTGTTTCTCATAACCTAACCCTATTCATTGATTTTGTTCTTAAATACCCATTTTTTCCCAATGATATTTTTTCTAATTGGTTGTTAGTTCCCAAGTCTTATTTTTTTCGATTTGATCTAACTCCTTATTCATAGCATCTACCCAAAATTTATCTTTACTTGCCTCATCAAATTTCTTTGGCTATTTTGGTGACAGCATAGCTATATGAACTTGCTTAGATTTTTCTACTAGTTGCCTCCTTGTGTGAACTCCTTCATTTTTATCTCCAATAATTTGATTTTCAGGATGAATCTTTTGAGTGTGTCTTGAGTGCCCTTTCGAATGAATCTTTGTATCTTCTAATGCTTCATCTTGTATTTAATTCCATTTATTTTCATAATGGCGATGATCTGGAGGATGAATAAGACATGTTCTTTTGTTCTTATCAAATATCTCTTCATCAAACCTTACATCTATGCATTCCTCAATCTTATGCAACCTCTTATTATAGCACCTATATCCCTTAATTTTTATGAATATCCCAAAAATATTCCTTCATCAAATCGAGCATCAAACTTTCTTAAATTTTCATCATTTTTTTAATACAAAATTTACTCCCAAATACTTTGAAATGCTTGATTGATGTTGGTTTCCCATGCCACAGTTCATATGGTGTCTTATAACAGGTTGGTCTGAGCTGTGCCTTATTGATAATATGTATTGATGTATGCATTGCTTCTGCCCGATAGGTCTGAGGAATGTTTCTTTCTTGCATCATGGCTCTAGCCATTTGCTGAACATATTTTTTTTTTCTTTTTGCAACTCCATTTAGTTGAGGTGTGTCTACAATAGTATACTATCAATTTATGCCAAACTCATTACACAAGTCTACAAACTCATCTAAGGTAAATTCACCTCCTCTATCTGACATTATGCACTTTACCTTGCACCCTTTTTTATTTTATTCCAATGCCTTGAATATTTTTAACTTCTCAAATGATTTTGACTTATTTCTGATAAATTCCACCCAAGTCAATCTTGAATAGTCACCGATTACTAGCATGAAATATTTTCCTTATCCTGGTGCTTCTCTTCTGGAAGGCCCGCACAAATCCATATGAACTAACTATAAAGGCTTATTACTTGATAGTTTATCTTTGACTTTGAATGATTTTTGTATTTGTTTACCCATTTGACATGATTTGTAGATAGTGTTTTGAGGCTTCTTTAATGTTGATAGATCTCTAATTGATCCCTTCTTACTGAGTCTGGTGATGTGGTCAAAATTGAGATGCCCCAATCTTCTATGCCATAGCCAGGATTCATCTTGTTTGCTGATGTAGCATTATTCACTCTCTTCCTTCAAGATATATACATTATTCTTAGTTCGAACTCCTTTAGCAAAAATCTTCCCTGTAGATGTCGACCTGATTTCACAGTCTTGAGCTATAAAGAGAACATCACAACCTTTATCACACATCTGACTTACACTCAACAAATTATGTTTTAGAATATCTACAAAAAGCACATCTTGAGCCTTTCCTTTTTCGTTGTTCAGACTGCCTATACCCTTTCCCCCAATTCTTCCTACTTCATCATTGTTGAATGTGACATTCTTGGTTTTATTTTCATCTAGGGAAACAAACTTGCTTTTATCTCTTGTCATATGTCTAGAGAATCCGCTATCCACGTACCATTTATTGGTTTGGTCTTAAGCATACAAAACTAGGTCACACTTATTAGGTTTCTTTTGTTCTACCTTCTTTCTCCATTGCATGCATCCATTTGTTCTATAAATATTCTGAGATGTTAATATATTGTCTTTAAGTTGACATTCATATGACTTGTGCCAAAAATTTGTGACAATAGTAACATTCAGTGATATCAAGGAGAGGAGCTTATGAATTTTTATCTAGATTCATGTTTGTTTTGATGTATGTGAATCCACTATTTGCCTTACTTCTTTTAAAATTTACCAAATCAATTCTTCTCGCATAAGCTCTACAATCTATGGCTTTATGTCCAAAATTTTTACATTAGTAAAAATATCCATAGAAAAAAATTCGTGCGTGGTAGCGGATGTTGTTTGGGGATATACCCATCTAGACATTTGAAAATCTTGTCTTCTGAAGAACTATAGTCTCTAATAGTTTGTTTTTTGATTGTTCATTTCTTTTGCCTTATGTACTCTTCTGGCAATGTTTCTTTGTAGTTGCTCATTTGATGTTGAAGTGTTGTTCAAATTTCTTTTCTCAAATTGATATGAGTTGTCATCCTCTCCCCTAACAACTTTTACAAAGGTGATTGTCCTTTTATCCTCTGCGTTGGATTTACTAGATCCTCCTTCATAGCCTAACCCATTCTTTATGAGTGGAGACCTCTAAGAATTTAATATCACATCCAGTTTTTCAGACCCTTTTATCTATTGAATATTCGTGTTTAGTTTAGTTTGAGCCTTCTCTAGATTCTTCTTCATACTCACCACCTCTTCTTCCAATATTTCACTCTTGGCTTTTCTCTTTTATTTGTTGCATCAAAATGTATTCTACCTTCTTTTCTTCTTCAAGTTCAACTTTCAACTTGATAATGTCTTCTAAATTTGATTCTTCCTTTACATATTTCAATAGTATCTCTTTATGCTTTATATTCTTTAGTTTAAGCCTTTCTATTTCATCTAGGTCACTGATTAACTCCCCCTCAAGGTCTACCTCACCTTCCTCTTCTCCTTCATATTCTTGGCAATCCTTTTCAAGTTCTTCCAAGGCCATCAACATGAATTCACTGGTTCCATATTCACTAGAGGATTCATTGGAATTTTGAGACTCAATGTTATCTTCTTGAGCATAGTAACTTTTTCTTTTGAATTTTCTCTCTTTCTACATTTTATTAGACTTGTTCTTCTCTTTCCCTTTAGGCTTATTTTCTTCTTTCTTGTAAGGGCATTTTGAAGCATAACGCCCCACTATTCCACAATTAAAACACTTAAATGGAAATTTTCCTTTTTACTTACTTGTGCCTTTCTTCAGCCTTTTGAGAAATTTTTCTTTTTCCTCGTCAGAACTTGAGCATGAACATTCATTTTATTCTATGGACTTGTCTACCTTGAAATTTGTCTCTCTAGTGGTTTCCTTCCCTTTTGGAATTATCATCCCATATGTTGTCAAGGAGCTAAGTAGTTCATCCTTGTTCAAAGTCTCAAATTTTGTTGTCTCTTCTATAGCTCAAACCTTAGGATTGAATTTAGAAGGTAATGATTTCAATATTTTATGAACTATTACACTTTTTTTTATTGTTTCTCCTAGACCAATCATGATATTTACGACTTCATCAACTCTTAAAAATAATTTAGTTATATCTTCATCTTCATTCATTTTTAAGGTCTCAAACTATGTTATGTACACTTTTGATTTGACCATATTCACCTTTTTATCTCCTTCATGAATATTTTCTAATTTAACCCAAATATCTTTGGTTGTCTCACAATTCATTACTTTGATAAATTCAAACTCACATAGACCACTCAAAAGTGAATTCATAGCTTTTACATTAGCTATAAAATTTAGTTTGACATCTTTGTCACTAGTGTTTTCCTTTGGTTCTTCATACCCTATCATCATAGTAGCCTAGAATTCTACTCCTAGAGACATTAAATGTGTCTTCATTCTCACTTTCCAAAAGGCATAGTTTGTGCCAATAAATAGAGGGGCTTTATTTGTTGAGAATCCTTCTTGACCAGCGATTTTACTGACTTAGGACCTCCTTCCAGTTGTTAGACTGCTACTGAAAGAACTTGGATCTGATACCAATTGATATTTATGATTGGGAATTACTGAGAAGGGGGGTGAATCAATAATTCAAAATTCTTTACTTTTGCTCAACTTAATTTTCTTCTTATGTTGTTAATGATTTATGTTTGTGCTCTATTATTATTGAACTCCTTTTGCAGGTGTCAGAGGGAGAAATTTGCAGATTTATTTGTCAAGAATTCAAGAACATTCACACAACATTCAAGAACCAACACATGAAGACACTAGATATAAGTGGAAACCCTGAAGGGAGAAAACCATGAATTTTACGTTGAAAGTGATATGAAGGCGAGTTGCTACTCCTTATTACATCATATTTTTGTAGGCTCCAACCTACAAGAGGCTCCTACCTCAAAGGAAGCTCCAACTCCCACAAATTTTCTGCAGGCTCCTACCTCAACAGACTACAACTTGTTTTTTTTCAAGCTACAATATAGAATGGGACAAAAATTTCTCAATCACAACATCAAGTTACACATGTTGGTTACCTCATTACAGTTATGTTGTCAAGTCTAATGCTTCTCCTTTTCCACTTTGTGTTTCTTATGTTGTTGCTCATAGACTTTCTTATGCAAATTGTTTCATCTCTAAAAGTCTTTTTCCATTCCACATTGTATATTTAATAAGCAAGCCTTATTGGTTTTTTGTATTCTTTATAGGAATATGAAATGAGGCATTCTCTCTTGGTCTTCAGAAAAATTGTTCACAAGCTTGTCTCTTCATTTTCAGTTCTGAAAACAATTTGTAACATAAACTAGAGCTGAAATAAAACAGCTCAACTAGTAAAGATTATCTTGTACCATACATTTTATGTTTGATGATTCATCTTGTGTCTCAATATTTTATGTTTAATATTTTAGCCTTCACATTGATTAGCATAGCCTTTTCACTTCACATCACTTTCATCCTATGCAATTACATCAACGTTAATCAATGATCTTAATGACAACATGTTTTTATATCATTACCATTTGACATCAATTCCAACATTATCAACAACGCACTCACGACAAATACATTCAACAACAACACCATCTACTTTCACATGGCAACACAACTACAGCCATACCTACATAACTAGTACATAAAACACAAGCATAAATAACACATATGCAACCGACATGTATGCATGACCAACACATTCCGCCCATCTAGTCCAAGAGGCGAACCATGCTCTGATACCACTTTTTAACACCCTCCTCCCACATTTACCCAATTTATTCGGTCCACATGGGTAAACATGTGACAAAGAGTTACTATGACGTGATCCAACTCCCCTTGTATAGTTAAGGAAGTAGAACCGATAGAACAAAACCAATCTAACCTCTCTAAGGAGCTATAGAACCTTCAAGAGAAAACCAAACCTACCAGGTGCCTAACCCCTGAGGAAAATTTTCATTTTGTTGAGCTAGACCCCAGTAACTCCCATGACAAGCCATGCATGTGACTAGGACCCTCCAGTCACTCCCTTAGCAAGGCATGCATGTGACTCTAGCCCATTTCAGGAAGTTTTGAGCTAGCGACCCCGGATTATGTGCCACTTTTTCAAGGCTAGGTCTCAAGCCTCTTCCAAGAACTTCATGAAACTTCCAAAACTGATAAATAAACATGAATTAAATATACTAATGAAAACATTGGTACAAGGACTTGACCTGACCGGTTCCCTACTAACCATGACATGCATTTTGTCAAACATCCCACAAACATGTAATCTACATGTCATAACCATAGATCTGAGCATAGGGGTCTCATACTTATCTAAGAATCATCAAGAAGAATTGATGCCTTATCACAATAGCTTCATTATCATATATTAGGCCATATATTCATTCACATTTATTGTACTAATCAAATCATGATGTGATCCATAACCAAAGTCTGTAATGAACCATGCTTATAACCAGCATACAACCAACATAATAACAAGAGTAGAACAACCATAAAAAAACCACATATTAACAAGTACATTTACACATGAAATACCAAGGAAAATGATTTCTTATTAATGTATGCATAGGCCAACCAAGTCAAAGACTTCCATGAACCACCTAGCCATAGATTGGGTTGAACCAAATATTTCTTTCAGCCAATCACCCCCACGAAATATTCCAAGCATATATGTGGGACTCACAACAGAACCATCAATTCCTTCCTCAGGGTTTACCGTATATCCCACCAAGGGATTCCTAGGCGTGAAATCTTCATAAATACAACCAGGGTTTACTGCAATCCTGCCATATCACTAAACCCTAAACAAGCATGGATGCCTTTGGATATTTCCACCTAAACCATGGGGAATTTTTCTGTCTCCACCTCTAGGCTTTACCGTATATCCTAGCATTCACCAGTTCAGGATTCTTAGGCCTAATGAGGCTCCACCTTCTATTCTTTACCGTATATCCTGCCATTCATTTGTTGAGGATTCCTAGGCCTAATGAGGGCATACACAATTAGGCTTTACTGAAATCCCACCTTCACCGTTATAGGGATTCCTAAGCCTTGTGTTTCTCCCTTGAGACCACCCCACTCAGTTTTGAAAAACATCTGGAAATCCAACTCAATCAAAACAAGAGAACTCCATCACACCATGGCTATCCGGAAATGGAAAGGTAAGGCTTAAAACTTTTGTCACACTAAGAAAAACCCATGCGAATGATAGCGAGAGAACCAAATACACACATGCATGTATCTTGCATGCCAAAATTAGAAGGGAAAGCATACATGCAACTCAATACCTACAATTAATAGCATTGTAGTCGCTTGATCCCACTTTTCCTTCCTTGATCTTTGCTTCCCTTTTCTTCCATGTCCTTCCTTTTCCTTCCTTCCTCCAATGCTAGAGTGGTCCAAGAATACAGTGTCCAAGAGTATGAGAGAGTAGAGAGAATCAAGGGAGAGCTCGAGAACTGAACTGATAAAAGGTTTTGAATTGATCCTCATAAGCCTTTTTATCATTAAGACCTCTATTTTCTTCATTTTCCATTATTTTCCTTTATTTTCCTCCTCACATGCAACCTGTGACCTTTCACCTTCCTTTTCTCCTATTTTGTATTATTTTCATAAATAAAATGACAATTAATGCTAATTTACCTTTCCAAATCCATTTCCTTTGCCTTTGTCAATTTCTCCTAGCCATAATAAACCAAATGAACACATGCTAGGATGTTTTGCCCAACATTCATCTTGGAATATGTGTCTTGTGACCTTGGTCTTATTTTTCCTTTATTAACTTTATTACATGGAACTTTTACGGGGGTTGTTACATCAAGAAATACAATGAGCAGAGTTTTGAACAATGGAAAATAAAAATGGAATACTTGTCAGTGGAAAACGATTGATGGATCATTATGGATCGGGGTACAGCATCGAAAAAGTGTTGAAGAATCTAGGGCACTTAGGTGTAGTGTGATTCTTCGTTACTTGATAAAAATTTGTGGGGTCTTTTTAATTTTTCTTGTTAGCTTAATCTTTGTCTTCCTATTATTAATGCATGTGTGTGTACTTCATCAAACTGCTATCAAAATATAATAAAAAGAACACAAGATGTTGTCTCTCTTCTAGGGCCAAAACCTCTCTTCTCTTGAGACGAAAATCCTTTCGTGAATTTATCTTATTGAAGCTTATAGTGATCAATGAAAAACCCTAGACCTGATAAGAATATCCTCCAAGCACAAGTCAAACCCTCTCATATTTTCTGCACTTTGTTCTCTGGCACATAGGCTTCCTCCTTTCGGCACTTTACTCCTCAGCACTTTGTCTTCCTTCTTTGCTTCTTGTCCAGAGATAGACCTTACTTGAGTGAGCCTTCTAGATGAGGTGTTCATCTTCTATCCCTTGCTCAATTAGACTTATTCTTTGACCAACCGAGATCCTTCTTGAGATATGAGTGTATATCTTGTTGTTTTTCTACCCTAGTTTCTTGCATGTGTTTGAGGTGTTATACTCCTATACCAATAGGTGTCATATTTCATGATTGACCGGTTGAGCTTTGTAATATGTTCATCCTTTTCCTTGTTGCAAATGTTTCCATATTATCAAAAAAATCAAAAAAATAAAAAATGTAAAGAGGCTATGCCCTAAAAGAAAAATCAAAGGGTAAAAATAATAAAATGGTCAAAAGAAAAAAATGAAAGAAATAAACCCCAAACACAAAAGACCAGGAAAGTGTGCAAGTCCAAAATGCCACTACTTTTTCATTTTCTGCAAATAAAGCATTGTGTGCAGCTTGTTGAACTTTACGCCGCAATTGATGAATGGCCAAACAGCTTAATCTTGGATAGTTCGTGTTTAAATTTCCTGTTTTAGAGACAGAGAATAAAATCTGACCAAACTGTTTAATCTTGGCAGATAAATAGATAGATAGAGAAACAAAGGAGCTCAACTGTTTAAACTGAGCCCTTGGAAGTAATAAGTATAGACTTAGGTAGGCTTCCCATGCAAAAGAAAAAGAAAAGTTGATGAGGGTTTGCCAGTCCAAGTGCACCCAAGTAAAGAAGAAAAAATGCTAGGCAAAGTAGGTGGGGTAGGTAGATTGGTGTTGCAGAATGATGCCTGTGATGGATTATGTTCCTAAAAATGTGTTAACTCTCACTCCCATCACAAAGTGTAAGGCAGATATTTTTTGATGTAGCTCAAGCGAGGCAGATTTCATAACTAACTTCCCTTCATGTTTTTCCCAAATCACTTACTAATTTCCCCCCTCAAATATTAAGATCTGCTTAATATCACTCACAAGCCATTCATTCCATCTCATCAAGTGCCTAAGTAAAAATCTGTTTTACTTAGGGAAATAGCCATATTTCTCGTATAAAACCACTTTTCCTTTTTAGCCTAAGTTTTTAACCATACAGCTTAGCGCTTTCCGTTTTATTTTAAAACTACATATTAACTCTTAACATATATTATATAAATCCCTATAATTTTGTCCCATTCCCGTATTATTTAAAAATTACATAAAAAACCCCAAAAAATACTAATATTTCTCTCCCTGGTCGACTATGGCCATATCATTGTTTAAAAGGGATTGATGAATTTATTTGAAATTTATTAATAACCGCTACCCGCTGCACTCATGGGATTAACTAACCTCTGATTAATTAATAACCAAACCCTCCTGAACCAATAGAAACACACTCGATATGATTTATTAACGTCAATTGCATCGGGCCCGTAGAGTTAACCTCCCACCACCTCCATGCACCATCCGCCGTCATATCTATGCCCGTTCATCCAATGGTCCACAAGTGTTTCGTGACCCCCCTAAACGCTGAACATTAGCGCGCGGGGAACCACCGTTTTTTCCGCCCGTACAAGTCCACGTGTCGACCGCTTAGCCTGCTCGCTCGCCCTCCACCCAATACCGCCCAGCCCCAAAAGCGGTGCACGCAAAACCGCTTACCACCCTTCCTGCTGACATCATCTGCTGAGGTCATCTATCCTATGCTGATGTCACCTCCACATCACCCGCCACATCACCTCCCCCGTACTCCTGCTTACATCATATGTCCTGCTTATAAAAATTTCCCGCCAAAACTTCTTTTTGTCAAATAAAAGGGAAAAGGTCATTTTTGTTATGTTTTTTTGCATATGCACCCCACGCGTTCCAGGTATAAATCGACCGAAATCAAATGCGTTAGTTTCAGACCGCCTCTAGACCAGAATCCATCAACAAGCTTACAGCCTCAACCAAGCTGCCAGTTACAGTTTTCTTCCTCTTTAAATTCAGTTCGAAACAACATCGAGGGACTTCCAAGCTCACAGAAGATAGAAACAGAGATATACAGGGATATTTTGTTACCCTAGCCAGTGGACCTTTAGAAAAATGAATGGCCAAAGGAAAGGCAATGAGGAGACACATTAACAGTTCTATTTTGCTAGACAGCGGTGAGCAGGGATCAGTTCAGCATTGAAGACAAAGCAGATCAGCATTAAAGAAGTATTAGATCAAAATTAAAGACACATCATATCAGCATTGAAGAGTATCAGATCATAAGTCAAAGTGTATCAGAGAAATTAAAGTTTATCCCATCAGAATTAATGCATCAGTTAAGACAGACAGTCGGCGCAGAGCTACTACAGAAGACAGCTGCAAGCCGAACCCTAAAGGCCTGCCTCTAGCACTACATCAGTTATATTTCTCTAGCCGCTTCTATGTTACTTGTAAACTATTTTAGGTTAAAAATAGATATTATCTCACAGTTGTTATGAGATATAGGTTGTACATATTTTGTTGTATAAATACCCCCTACATAAGAGTTTTGGGGGTAGTCTGTGGTGCGTGAATTTCTTAGACTATGTTGTAATACTGAATATTTTTGAATACAAAGTTTTTGGAACCAACTGTTGTCTGACCTACTGGATGAAGAATTGAAGCAGAGGACTTGTCACAAAATTCTTGTATCAAACTCCGGATCAATAAGTCCCCTATATCTTATGTTTTTACAGTTTTCTGGTTTACTATATCATCTATGTTTCATAATCTGAATGATAAAGAAAAAGGTTAATTTCAGAATTTGCTTAACTGCACTCTATATTCAGTCTTTATTATTTTATGTCTTTTCTTCAGAATTAGAATAAACATTGAATTCTTAGTTACTCATGTTTCCTGATTCTCTCATGTTGATTATTTTTTAAATAATTCTTAACTGCTCTTTGTCAATAATCATCCATGTTCCCTCTTTCAATATGTTGAAGGATTCTTAACTGCCCTTCACCCATTTGAGCCCATTCCATCTGTTTTCAATTCTTTCATTTGTTCCTTGTTTGACTACCTTGCTCTGTGAAGCCATCCTCTGTTAAGAAACCGAATCCAGAAACCATATTTTTTTATTCCATCATGCCCAATGGACTGAACTGCTCAGTTTATCTCTCTGTTCTATGGATTCTCATCACCCAAACTCAAAAAAAAACCCTTGAACTTCATAACTAGCCTAATACCTTTCAAAAACAAAGCTAAATCATAAAGAGAGAGCCCTCTCTAGATACAGACTGGCTAGAATCTGTGTCTAAAAGATTGGTTTGTGGTTACCTCGGCAGTATTCCCTTTCTTACAACTTTGGGGAAAAACCTGAGTGATATCATCATTGGCGACTCCACTAGGGACCTGAATAATTGTTTGTTACTATTGTTTATTTTCTAAGCTACAGACGGAGCCTGAAGTTAACCAGGTAGCCTTTGAAACTGCTTTTTCTTTGCAATTGCAGGAGTAAATGAATGTTGCTTCAATCTATCTCTGGTCTAGTTAATGAATTGAACAGTTGGTTTCAAATACTTGATCAATTCTTCCTTTTTCAATAAGTCTTTAGGAAATTTCAAAACTCCCATATCTACAAATTCCTAGAAGAGACTGTTAAAAGTTGTTTTGTCAAATCTATTCCAAGAAAAAACCAAAAACACACCTAGAAACTGGCTTCAGAAAGGATTCGTTACACCAGATCAAATTTTGATCCTAATCCTCCACTTGTGTTTGAAAATCCTAATCTGATTTCTAGGATTCTTAGAAGACAAGAGAGCCAAGAAAATTTTGCTAGTTCACACCTTGACAAACATTTGCAGAACTGCCTTCAATCTGAGTTTACCTTTGAAAAAACACCAAACCTTTTTGTGATTACTATAGCTTCTCCAAGTTCACCATCAGCACCTCTAACCACCCTTTCCATTCCTCCATCTACAACTCACATTCCCGTTGTTATCCCTACTCCCCCAGTTGTCACATATGTTTCTACAACCATGGAAAACCGATATACTCCCTTAAACTTACCTGCCAATCCAGGGGCTATGCCTCAAGACTATCAAAGTAAAACCCCTTCTTTTGACAGTATTGGCTCTTACACAGCTCAACAACATGCCAAGAAAATGACCGATTATTTTGAAAGTTATGAGATTGATGATGATGATTTCAGAATGAAAGTATTTGTTCAAAGTTTAACTGGAGATGTTAGAACTTGGTTTAGGGCCCTCCTTGCGAAAAGTATCAATGAACCACAAGCTCTTTCTCAGACCTTCTTGAACAGATGGGAAAAGAAGAAATACCCTCTCCACATTTTATCAGAATATTAAAACCTAAGAAGAGGCACACAAGAAGTTGTCCAAGATTACTCTGCCAGATTCAATAATGTCTACAATGCTATTCCTCGGAATCTCAGACCTCCTCCAAATTTGGCTTTGATTAAATTCCCTGATGCATTTGATTCTGATATGGCATACCAACTTAGGGAAAGAGCTCCTCGAAACGTAGAAGAGATGCAGAGTATAGCTGTCAGTGTTAAGGCCAACCTGATATCTAAACGGTCTAGAGCCAGAGCTGAAAGACGGACACCTTTCAAAGAAGAACCTTCTACCTTTGAACAGAAATTAGATGCAATTATTAAAGGAATGGAAAGACTTGGAGATAGAGTAGAAACAATTGAGAGAAAAATCCCCTTGGGATGGTCAACCAAGCAATACTGGAAGAAATCCAAATTTTAGGAAGAACCAAAATCCTAACACTAGAAAGATAGGGCCTGACCAAAATATTAGGCCCCCATTTCAAGAAAATTATGTTGAAGCCTTAACTTCTGATGAACCAACAAAAGACACTCAAATTAATCTGATGGGACTCAACAATGAACAAGAAGTTTTTTTGACCCATGAGAATCAAGAAGCTCACACCATTAAACAATTCCAAACTCAGTCAGGTGAATCATTTGACTTTAGGGAGGGATATGATACAACTGTTTATGAGGTCCACAAACAATACAATTTGAGGAGCAGAAGGATAGATGTCCCTAAAATTAGCAAACAGAAAGATATCAAGCAGCCCAACAAAGGTAAGGTCACTGCCCCCCCTGTACATATTTTTTCTAGAACAGATCCTAACCCAACTAATCCAATTGTTGAAGATGTATCAGATAATCAGTCACCTAACAGACAACCTTCCACTATTGTTCCTTCTAAAGAAAAACAAGAAGAGCCTCTAGAACTTGATTTTGAAACAACTTCAGCCCCTAATCCCATGCCTGAAGAGGAGAGAAACGCAAAAAATTTAGTTGTCTGAAATACAAGAACTCAGACCGAAAAACATTTCAATCTTGAGACAGAAGTAGGCAAACTAAATATAGCTATTCCATTATCAGAATTATCTAAACATGATGCGTACAGAAGTCAAATCAGCAAATCACTTAAAATTTATGTGAGTGAAGATTCAGTAAATGTTTTTGATGACCAGCTTGAATTGATATTTGGCCGTGAAGTGAATGGAAAAACAGCAGAGGGAGAAATTCCTCCTTTTTATGTGGGTTTAAACATACATGATAAAATACTTCATAATGCCATGTTTGACTCTAGTTCTTCCCATAACTTAATGCCTAAATCTGTAATGGAGAAACTTGAACTTGACATCACCAAGCCATATAAAGATCTTTTCTTTTTTTATTCAAGTCAGGTCAAATATTTGGGTTTAATCAAAGACTTACGTGTGTCACTTGTCCAATATCCTGCCAAAATCATCTTAATGGACATAACAGTAGCTGATATTCCACCAAAGTATAGTATGTTATTGTCTAGGCCTTGGGGTGCAAAGCTCCAAGGATCTTTATAGTTAAACATGTCTTACGCTACTATTTCAGTGTTTGGTCAACCCAAGAGACTATACGGAGAAACCTTAATGAAGTATGTAATAAGTAGTCAAGAGAAACCTCAAAATTTCCCCATCTACTCAGTACATTCAGATATGGATTCTTTTATCCTTTATAATGTTGAAATTGATCCCCACATGAAATAAAACCTCTACCAGATGAAAAAGAAAAAATTGTAAATGAGAGGTCAAGTCTCTGAATCCAAGAAATTCTTGAAAATCATAAAACATCAGATGAACCAGAAGAAACTAAAAAACCAGATCTCCCTATTGAACAGATCCCTGAAACTCCAGATACTGATTATAAACATAAAATCCTATGGTACTTAAATTTGATGGTTCTGTGAACAAATTAGGAGCAAGGGCAGGAGTCTGCGTGCACAATCTTGAAAACAATCATGCTAAAGGCCATGCCTACAGGTTAAACTTTAGATGCACTAATAATATGGTTGAATATCAAGCTCTGTTGCTAGGTCTTAAACTAGTCAAAAAATTGGGAGAAACTAAAGTGTCAGTCCTAGGAGATTCTGATTTAATCATTCAATAGATAAAAGGAAAATTCTTGACAAATGATCCCAGATTGAGAGAATACAGAGGAACAGCAATAGAGATCCTTAATACATTTTTGGAAACTCAGCTTGCCAAAATCCCGAGAAAACATAACTTGCAAGCTCATAGCCTAGCAATGTTTGCCAGCACCTATAAATTACCATTTGAACCAAATCATCAATTCACAACAGAAATTAGACACAGGCCATCCATACTTGATAATGTGAAGAACTGGCAAGTGTTTGAAAGTGATAACCAAATCAACAATTTTTTAACCCTAGAAGAGGAATTTTATAGCACTAACGTTGATGAAGATACAGTTAGTGAGTTTGATCCAACAAATCAGATGAAAACATACATTTCAGCAAAAAAACGCAACTCAAATGCTTCATCCAATACAATTCACCAAAGAGGAAATACAGGATCTCAAAGAAACAGATGTTGATGAGATTATTGAAGGAGAATCTGAAGTTATCAATTTAAAAGATAATCATTTGCCCAAAGGATTAACTCCTTTGGAGGATCTCTTTTATTTTAATGATATCCCAAAGAAACCTCAGATGGAACCTCCAAAAGCGGAAATTGAAGACTACAACATAGGAACTGAAAAGAATCCAACAATGGTAAAATTGTCCAAGTCTTTGCCCCCTGATCAAAAGCTTAAGTATGTTGAACTGATCAAAGAGTTCCAGGATGTTTTTGCCTGCAGCTATGAAGACCTAAAATCTTATGACACCTCTGTAATTCAACATACAATACCCCTCAAGGAAAATTAAAAACCATTCAAATAGAAGCTTAGAAGAATCAACCCTATACTACTTCCTTTAATTAAAAAATAAATCAAATGAATGCATGATGCAGGGATAATTGCTCCAATCAGATTTTCAAAGTGGGTATCTAATTTAGTGCCTACAAGGAAGAAAATAGGGGAAATCAACTTATGTGTTGACTTAAGAAATATAAACAAGGTTTCTTTGAAGGACAACTACCCTTTACCTAAGATGGATCACATTTTACAAAGAGTAGTAGGTGCTTCTAGGATTTCACTTTTGGATGGTTTTTCAGGTTTTAATCAAATTCTAGTTCATCCTGATGACCAAGAAAAGACTGCATTTACAACACCATGGGGTACATTCAAATATGTTAAAATGCCATTTGGACTTAAGAACGCAGGGGCAACCTTTCAACGAGCAATGGACATAGCTTTTGAAAAAGAGATTTACGATTTTCTAGTTATATATCTAGATGACCTCACTGTGTTTTCCAGATCAAATCAGCAACATTTAGATCATTTGAGACAAGTGTTTTTAACATGCAGAAAATATGGTATTTCATTAAATCCTAAAAAATCTTTGTTTGGTCTAGAAGAAGGCAAACTATTAGGCCATATCACCTCCAAGGATGGCATCAGAATTGATCTTGGTAGAATAAAAGTTATTCTGCAAATACCTCATCCCAGAAATGTCAAAGAACTTCAAGCTTTCTTAGGGAAAATTAACTTTTTGAGAAGATTCATATCTAATTTGGCTAAATTAATTAGATTGTTGAACAATATGTTAAAAAAAGATTCAAAGGTCAAATGGACAGTAGAAGCCAAGCAAGCATTTGAAGAAATTAAATTGACTTTGACCAGATCACCAGTCCTCACAAGTCCAAGGTTCGATAGAGACTTCATAATTTTCTCATTTGGATCAGAACACACTATAGCGGTTGTTTTACTGCAAAAAGATGATCAAGGATGTGAAAAACCTATAGCCTTTTTCAGTAAAGCACTTAGAGATGCACCTTTGAAATACAAAATCATGGAAAAACAAGCTTATGCACTTGTGAAAGCTATTCAAGACTTCAGAGTCTACATATTGTACTCCCATGTAGTAGCTTATGTACCAAATGTTGTTGTCAAATATACTGACTCATGATGGAATTGAAGGCAAACGAGGTAAATGGAGAGCTAAAATATTGGAGTATAACATTGAAATAAAACCTACAAAACTGATAAAAGGACAAGGATTAGCTAAGCTTATGACTGAAACAAACTATCAAGCCCTGGATATTAATGAACTGGATAACGAACAGGAGATGGCAGCTCCACAAATCAGCTAGGCCTTTTTAGAATCACATTGGTATGCGGATATAATTCATGTATTATTAAACCTGCAGGCTCCTCCAAGGTTATCCAGAACAAAGAAAAGGTTTTTAAAGATGAAAGCTTCAAAATTATGTATTTTAGATGGTGCTCTTTTTTGGAAAAATCATGAATGTATTTTATTGAATTGTTTGATAAAAGAAGAAGCTGACAAAATTCTCAAAGAATTTCATGCAGGGGACTGCGGTGGACACCTCTACTGGAAATCAACTGCAGACAAAATCCTAAGAGCTGGATTTTACTGGCCAACCTTGTTCGCTGATGTAAAGGAGTTTGTCTCTGCTTGCCACAAATGCCAAATTTTTTAAGGCAAAAGGAAACTGGTGCCCTTACCCTTGAGACCAATTTCCACTGAAAGGCCTTTTCAACAGTGGGGTTTGGACTTCATTGGAGAAATACACCCTCCCTCTTCTGGCTAACATAAATGGATTCTTACTGCCACATACTATTTCACCAAATGGATAGAAGCCATTCCTTCTAGACAAGCCAATGATACAGTGATTATAGGATTCTTAGAAACCAACATATTGTCCAGATTTGGCTATCCTGAAAAGATCATAACCGACAATGCAGCTGCCTTCAAATCCAAGAAACTGATAAATTCCTACAGCAAATACCATATCACTTTAGGCCATTCCACAACCTATTAATATTATTAACCCAATAAAAGCCTGATTAATATTATTAAGAAATTGTTGGAAGAGAACAAGAAAAATTGGCACAAGCAGCTCACAAATGCACTATGGGCAGACAGACTTACTACAAAAATATCTATTGGAACTAGCCCTTATGAGCTAGTTTATGGCATGGAGGTTGTGTTTCCTTCATCTTTAGGAGTTCCTGTAATGAAATTACTGCAAGAAGCTCAGGTGGAACCAAATGACATTCAAAGGAGAATAAATCAGATCATCCATTTGCAGCAGACCAGAGAAGAAGTGCACCAAAGATCCCAAGTGTTACAAGAAAAGCTCAAGAAAATATTTGATAAAAGGACCAAAGCAGAAGATTCTACATTGGAAACAAAGTACTGAAGTGGGATTCCAAGAGAGAAGACAAAGGAAAACATGGGAAGTTTGACTTCTTGTAGACAGTACCATTTATCATTCAGGCACTGCAAGGGAATAATACTTACTTTCTGAAGAGCCTGGATGGTACAGAAACAAAAGAAGGACCAGTTAATGGTCGAATGCTGAAACATTACTTTGATACAGTTTTTTGATGAATTTTGACTCTAATATGTACATACTATATCCTTAATAATGTCACAGTTTTGGATTGGATAGTAACTTGCTGCAGTTGAAGCCCGAAGAGAAGGCCCTAAGCTTCACAAGTGTGTTGTCACATATATACAATAAAGAAACCAGCCAAGGGAGATTTCAGAACATAGTCCAAGTTATGTAGAAGGCCATATGACCTGCTATTCTTGACTTTCCACCAGGGAAAGCCATCCCCAAGTGGAGACACTGTTATACTCATATACTAATAGGTGTCATATTTCATGATTGACTGGTTGAGCTCTGTAATATGTTCATCCTTTTCCTTGTTACAAAGGTTTCCATATTATCAAAAAAATCAAAAAATTAAAAAATGTAAATAGGGTATGCCCTAAAAGAAAAATCAAAGGGTAAAAAGAATAAAATGGTCAAAACAAAAAAATGAAAGAAATGAACCCCAAACACAAAAGACCAGGAAAGTGTGCAAGTCCAAAATGCCACTACTTTTTCATTTTCTGCAAATAAAGCATTGTGTGTAGCATGTTGAACTTTATGCCACAATTGATGAATGGCCAAACAGCTTAATCTTGGCTAGTTCATGTTTAAATTTCATTTTTTAGAGATAGAGAATAAAATCTGACCAAACTGTTTAATCTTGGCAGATAAATAGATAGGTAGAGAAATAAAGGAGCTCAACTGTTTAAACTGAGCCCTTGGAAGTAATAAGTTCAGACTTAGGTAGGCTTCCCATGCAAAAGAAAAAGAAAAGTTGATGAGGGTTTGCTAGTCCAAGTGCACCCAAATAAAGAAGAAAAAATGTTAGGCAAAGTAGGTAGGGTAGGTAGAATGGTGTTGCAGAATGATGCCTGTGATGGATTATGTTCCTCAAAATGTGTTAACGCTCACTCCCATCACAAAGTGTAAGACAGATATTTTTTGATGTAGCTCAAGCGAGGCAGATTTCATAACTAACTTCCCTTCATGTTTTCCCCCCAATCACTTACTAATTTCCCCCTTCAAATATTAAAATCTGCTTAATATCACTCACAAACCATTCATTCCATCTCATCAAGTGCCTAAGTAAAAATATGTTTTACTTTGGGAAATAGCCATATTTCTCGTATAAAACCACTTTTCCTTTTTAGCCTAAGCTTTTAACAATACAGCTTAGCGCTTTCCGTTTTTTTTTTAAATCCATATTAACTCTTAACATATATTATATAAATCCCTATAATTTTGTTCCCATTCCCATATTATTTAAAAATTACATAAAAAACCCCAAAAAATACTAATATTTCCCTCCCCGGTTGACTACGGCCATATCATTGTTTAAAAGGGATTGATGAATTTATTTGAAATTTATTAATAACCGCTACCTGTCGCGCTCATGGGATTAATTAACCTCTGATTAATTAATAACCAAACCCTCCTGAACCAATAGAAACACGCTCGATATGATTTATTAACGTCAATTGCATCGGGCCCGCAGAGTTAACCTCCCGCCACCTCCATGTACCATCCGTCGTCATATCTATGCCCATTCATCCAATGGTCCACAACTGTTTCGCGACCCCCCCTAAGCGCTAAACATTAACGCGCGGGGAACTGCCAGTTTTTCCACCCGTACAAGTCCACATGTCGACCACTTAGCCTGCTCGCTCGCCCTCCGCCCGATACCACCCAGCCCCAAAAGCGGTGCGGGCAAAACCGCTTACCACCCTTCCCGCTGACGTCATCTGCTGACGTCCTCCGTCCTATGCTGATGTCACCTCCACATCACCTGCCACGTCACCTCCCCCATACTCCTGCTTACGTCATATGTCTTACTTATAAAAATTTCCCACCAACACTTCTTTTTGTCTAATAAAAGGGAAAAGGTCATTTTTGTTATGTTTTTTGCATACAGAGCCCCGCGCACTCCAGGTATAAATCAACCGAAATAAAATGTGTTAGTTTCAGACTGCCTCTAGACCAGAAAAAAACTCCATCAACAAGCTCGTGGCCTCAACCATGCTGCCAGTTACAGTTTTCTTCCTCTTTCAATTCAATTTGAAACAACACCGAGGGACTTCCGAGCTCACATAAGATAGAAACAGGGATATTTTGTTACCCTAGCTAGTGGACCTTCAGAAACCTGAATGGCCAAAGGAAAGGCAATGAGGAGACACATTAACAGTTCTATTCTGCTAGACAGCGGTGAGCAAGGATCAGTTCAGCATTGAAGACAAAGCAGATCAGCATTAAAGAAATATTAGATCAAAATTAAAGACACATCATATCAGCATTGAAGAGTATCAGATCAGAAGTCAAAGTGTATTAGAGAAATTAAAGTGTATCCCATCAGAATTAATGCATCAGTTAAGACAGGCAGTTGGCGCAGAGCTACTACAGAAGACAGCTGCAAGCCGAACCCTAAAGGCCTGTCTCCAGCACTACACCAGTTATCTTTCTCTAGCCACTTCTATGTTACTTGTAAACTATTTTAGGTTAAAAATAGATATTATCTCACAGCTGTTATGAGATATAGGTTGTACATATTTTGTTGTATAAATACCCCATCCATAAGAGTTTTTGGGGTAGTTTGTGGTGTGTGAATTTCTTAGACTGTACTGTAATACTAAATATTTTGGAATACAAAGTTGTTGGAACCAACTATTGTCTGACCTACTGGATGAAGAATTGAAGCAAAGGACTTGTTCCAGAATTCTTGAATCAAACTCTGAATCAATAAGTCCCCTATGTCTTGTGTTTTTACAGTTTTCTGGTTTACTATATCATCTGTGTTTTATAATCTGAATAATAAAGAAAAAGGTTAACTTCAGAATTTGCTTAACTGCACTCTGTATTCAGTCTTTATTATTCTCTGTGTTTTCTTTAGAATTATAATAAACAGTGAATTGTTAGTTGCTCCTGTTTCCTGATTCTCTCATGTTGATTATTTTTTAAAGAATTCTTAACTTCTCTTTGTCAATAATCATCCATGTTCCCTCTTTCAATATTTTGAAGGATTCTTAACTGTCCTTCACCCATTTGAGCCCATTTCATCTGTTTTCAATTCTTTCATTTGTTCCCTATTTGACTACCTTGCTCTATGAAGCCATCCTCTGTTAAGAAACCGAATCCAGAAACCATCTTCTTTGACTCCATCATGCCTAATGGACTGAACTGCTCAGTTTACCTCTCTGTTCTATGGAATCTCACCACCCAAACTCAAAACAAAACCCTTGAACTTCATAACTAGCCTAATACCTTTAAAAAACAAAGCTAAATCATAAA
The DNA here is from genome assembly GCA_000404065.3 of Pinus taeda. Taxonomy (NCBI): domain Eukaryota; kingdom Viridiplantae; phylum Streptophyta; class Pinopsida; order Pinales; family Pinaceae; genus Pinus; species Pinus taeda. The sequence continues at coordinate 91,452 of APFE031403223.1, forward strand.
GAGAGAGCCCTCTCTAGATACAGACTGGCTAGAATCTGTATCTAAAAGATTGGTCTGTGGTTACCTCGGCAGTATTCCCTTTCTTACAACTTTGGGGAAAAACCTGAGTGATATCATCATTGGCGACTCCACTGGGGACCTGAATAATTGTTTGTTACTATTGTTTATTTTATAAGCTACAAATGGAGCCTAAACTTAGCTAGGTAGCCTTTGAAACTACTTTTGCTTTGCAATTGCAGCAGTAAATGAATGTTGCTTCAATCTATCTCCGGTCTAGTTAATGAATTGAACAGTTGGTTTCAAATACTTGATCAATGCTTCCTTTTTCAATAAGTCTTTAGGAAAATTCAAAACTCCCATATCTTAAAATTCCTAGAAGAGACTACTAAAAGTTGTTTTGTCAAATCTATTCCAAGAGAAAACCAAAAACACACCTAGAAACTGGCTTCAGAAAGGATTCGTTACACCAGATCAAATCCTGATCCTAATTCTCCACCTATGTTTGAAAATCCTAATCTGATTTCTAGGATTCTTAGAAGACAAGAGAGCCAAGAAATTTCTGCTAGTTCACACCTTGACAAACATTTCGAGAACTGCCTTCAATCTGAGTTTACCTTTGAAAAAACACCAAACCTTTCTGTGATTACTACAGCTTCTCCAAGTTCACCATCAGCACCTCCAACCACCCTTTCCATTCCTCCATCTGCAACTCACATTCCCATTGTTATCCCTACTCCCCCAGTTGTCACATATGTTTCTGTAACCATGGAAAACCGATATACTCCCCTAAACTTACCTGCCAATCCATGGGCTATGCCTCAAGACTATCAAAGTAAAACCCATTCTTTTGACGGTACTGTTTCTTACACAGCTCAACAACATGCCAAGAAAATGACCGACTATTTTGAAAGTTATGAGATTGATGATGATGATGTCAAAATGAAAGTATTTGTTCAAAGTTTAACTGGAGATGTTAGAACTTGGTTTAGGGCCCTCCCTGCGAATAGTATCAATGACCCACAAGCTATTTATCAGGCCTTCTTGAACAGGTGGGAAAAGAATAAAGACCCTCCACATTTTATCAAAATATGAAAACCTAAGAAGAGGCACAAAATAAACTGTCCAAGATTATTGTGCTAGATTCAATAATGTCTACAATGCTATTCCTCAGAATCTCAGACCTCCTCCAGATTTGCCTTTGATTAAATTATCTGATGCATTTGATTCTGATATGGCATACCAACTTAGGGAAAGAGCTCCTCGAAACTTAGAAGAGATGCAGAGTATAGCTGTCAGTGTTGAGGCCAACCTGATATCTAAATGATCTAGAGCCAGAGCTGAAAGAAGGACACCATTCAAAGAAGAACCTTCTATCTTTGAACAGAAATTAGATGCAATTATTAAAGGAATGGACAGACTTGGAGATAGAGTAGAAACAAATGAGAGAAAATCCCCTTAGGATGGTCAACCAAGCAATACTGGGAGAAATCCAAATTTCAGGAAGAACCAAAATCCTAACACTGGAAAGACAGGGCTTGACCAAAATATTAGACCCCCATTTCAAGAAAATTATGCTGAAGCCTTAACTTTTGATGAACCAACAGAAGACATTCAAATTAATCTGATGGGACTCAACAATGAACAACATGTTTTCTTGACCCATGAAGATCAAGAAGCTCACACCATTAAACAATTCAAAACTCATTCAAGTGAATCATTTGACTTTAGGGAGGGATATGATACAGCCGTTTATGAGGTCCACAAACAATACAATTTGAGGAGCAGAAGGATAGATGTCCCTGAAAATAGCAAACAGAAAGATACCAAGCAGCCCAACAAAGGTAAGGTCACTGCCCCCCCTGTACATATTTTTTCAAGAACAGATCCTAACCCAACTAATCCAATTGTTGAAGATGTATCAGATAATCAGTCGCCTAACAGACAACCTTCCACTATTGTTCCTTCTAAAGAAAAACAAGAAGAGCCTCTAGAACTTGATTTTGAAACAACTTCAGCCCCTAATCCCACGCCTGAAGAGGAGAGAAACACAGAAAATTCAGCCGTCCGAAATACAAGAACTCAAACCGAAAAACCTTTCAATATTGAGACAAAAGTAGGCAAACTAAAGATAGTTGTTCCATGATCAGAATTAGCTAAACATGATGTGTACAGAAGTCAAATCAGCAGATCACTTAAAATTTCTGTGAGCGAGGATTCAGGAAATGTTTTTGATGACCAGCCTGAATTGATATTTGGCCGTGAAGTGAATGGAAAAATAGCAGAGGGAGAAATTCCTCCTTTTTATGTGGGTTTAAACATACATGATAAAAGACTTCATAATTCCATGTTTGACTCTGGTGCTTCCCATAACTTAATGCCTAGATCTGTAATGGATAAACTTGACCTTGACATCACCAGGCCATATAAAGATCTTTTCTTTTTTTATTCGAATCAGGTCAAATGTTTGGGTTTAATCAAAGACTTATGTGTGTCACTTGTCCAATATCCTGCCAAAACCATCTTAATGGATATAGTAGTAGTTGATATTCCACCAAAGTATGGTATGTTATTGTCTAGGTCTTGGGGTGCAAAGCTCCAAGGATCTCTACAGTTAGACATGTCTTACGCTACTATTTCAGTGTTTGGTCAACCCAAGAGACTATACAGAGAAACCTTAATGAAGTATGTAGTAAGTAGTCAAGGGAAACCTCAAAATTTTCCCATCTACTTAGTACATTTAGATATGGATTCTTTTATCCTTTACAATGTTGAAATTGATCCCCCACATGAAATAAAACCTCTAGCAGGTGAAACAGAAAAAATTGCAAATGAGAGGTCAAGTCTTAGAATCCAAGAAATTCTTGAAAATCATGAAACATCAGATGAACTAGAAGAAACTAAAAAACTAGATCTCCCTATTGAACAGATCCCTAAAACTCCAGATACTAATTATAAACATAAAATCTTGTGGTACTTAGAATTTGATGGTTTTGTGAACAAATTAGGAGCAGGGGAAGGAGTCTGGGTGCACAATCTTGAGAGAAGCTTATGTAAATTTTCATTCTTTTATTAATAAATTGCCTGAAGTGGCCGCTTTGGCTCAGGCCATGGACTGTTTCCCTCTTAGAGGGTTTTAACCACATCAACAATACTAGTGTATTGATCTACGATCTGTTTGTGAGCGGTGTCCTTTGGTGTTTTGTCTGAGGAACTTAGCCTGTAAATTCCTACATTTTTAGGGTAAATGTTCAACATTTTTTTTAAATGGAAGTAAAAACCATTTTTGTTTTACAAAATGGATGAAAAAAACACCCTTAAAAAAATAAGTGTTGACTATGGAATAACAAAAAAAAATCAAGTTACAATTTTGACATTTTTTAGCAATGGAGTTAAAGATAAAATATCTCGACTTTGAAAAATTGTAAAATTCCAACAATTCTAGGACATGATGTTAAAGATAAAATATCATGTCTCAAATCCTGATAATTCCAACAATTTCCATCCATGTTGTTAAAGATAAAATACCTTTACTCTAAAAACCCTTGAAATTGTAATTGTTTTCAACCATAGCATTAAAGATTAAATAACATAATTCAGAAAAAACCTTAAGATTTTGACAAATTTTCAACCTTGTAATTAAAAACCTTTAGTTTTTGACACATTTCAACCATGAAATTATGGACAAGTTACATGACAAACAATTTTTAAAAATGAACAAGTAAATGAAAGATTCATTATTCCAAGAGAATTTTTTATTTCAAAGGCTAAACTATAGCACTTTTCAAATTTTAGCCTAAGACAACTTATCCTTTTGCAACAAAAACCTAAAAATCAACCATCAAAACAAAGTGTTCCTTTTAATGAGACATTAAAATTTCAACAATTTTAAAACTATCTTATACCAAATGATAATAATAAATAATATCATGGAAATATCATTGTATAATTTAAAAAATGAACATTAATTTCTAATACTTATTTACTTTTAATCAAAATATCAACTTTTGTAGATTGAATAGCACATGCGTTAAAGCATATAATCCAAATAATATAGAAATGAACCATAACTTCATGTAAGATCATATGGAAGTCAAAATATGTATTTCAAGTTACCAAGAAAACATCTCTAAAGACATGAATTTCTTTTAATTAAAACATTAAATCCAACAAACATAGAAATGACCCATAACTTCATGTAAGATCATATGGAAGTCAAAATATTTATTTCAAGTTACCGTGTAAACATCATTTACATCAAATGTCTTAAAAATTTATTCAAAATCATCCATAGGATCTTGCACACCATTAGAATCTACATCTTCAGATGAATGACTGGATGCAAATGAAGATGACCCATATTCTTCTCTTTCATCAACTAGAGCCCCATCTGAGTCAACATGTATGCCCACCATTTCAGGTTTCAAAATTCTTCTAGATCTACGACTAGTTTCAGCAGATTCCCATCTCAACATTGTTCCTTCTGGTAGCAACTTCTTCGAAATATCTATGTTCTTGACGCGAATAGTTCCTCTCTTTGTTAAATTGAAGTCATAGACAAATATGTCAACATCCTCCAATTTTAAGAGGTATGTGCGCCAACGATTTAGATTTATACCATTTCTTTTTCTCTTTCTGCAAATTTGTTTATCAACTACCATCTTTGCCTTGTACACACCATTGAATGGGCGGGTATTTGTGGCAGACCAATGTACCTCAATGGTTGTAATATCTTCATTTTCTTTAATGACTTTTATAACCTTCATAACCCAAACTGGATAGCCAAGTGAATCTCCATATGCTAATATTGATATCATGCAAATCTCCTTAACATCATGCACAGAACCCTTGTAAAGGTCTTCCATGGCTTCATGTTGTGCACGCGATCTTCTAGAACCAATATAGATTTCTCTTTCCTCTTCCTGTTGAGAATTAATAATTCCTTTGAGATTATTATTGTTCAACAATGTGTCTTTCCTCCTGTTCATTTGGCATATTTTGAGGCCAAATAAATGGAGTCTTGAAAAGTGTATATTCATTTCCTAGTATTGAGATGATATCACTTTGATCATTGAAAAAAGACTCCCACCAAATTGAATCAACAACATCAAAGTACTCGTATGTATCTCTAATACATCTTTTTATTTCTTCCAGACATTCAGAATAACCTATATCTTTCTCATGCATTCGTGCATTATGTAGTTCAGCAACTAATTGTAATAATACTATCTTTGATACAAATACTGGATGATTTGGAATGAACTTCAAAAATGCTAAACCTAATGATAACCCCCATTCTGCAACAGTTGAATACTTCTTGCCCCATATAAGCGTTTTGCCATCAATTTTTTTGATATGAAATTGATGCTAGAAGCTAACGTCATTAAGTTTTTCAATGCATTTCTCCTCACCATGTGATCCCAAAATAAACCTTCGCATGTCAATAGTTTCTTCCAGCACATGAAAAACAGGTTCTAGAATGTATTATTTCTTAATACATTCAATTAATGATGGCAAGCTCCCAACATTCTTCCTCCTCAATGTTATTGAAAAATGACTAAACATCCGATCAATATGGTCATGAGTGTGCCCAACAAGAAGGAAACCAACCTTTACCTTTTTAAAAATTCCAAATTGAACAAGCATGTTTAGATATCCAAAAAAAACTTGATTTTTATTTTCACAGCTTGTGTTGTCCAATTGCAGATACAAAACTTCAGGAAGAATACTGAACCAATGAGAAAGCACATCATGGATTATAGTTATGGTAATATTTGCGTCATTATGAATATTTAGAGTTGTGAAGTAAACCCTTGGAAACATCTTCCCATTAAAGACCATATAGCCAACCAAGTGAAACTTAATAAAATTTTCTTCCTATAAATTTTTTGGTGTGCAGACAAAATCTGGCAGAAGTGTTTTCCTTTTTATGGGGTGCAAAATTGGGGTACACCAATTTCGCCTCTAGTTACAATAATTCGATCCTGGGACCTATGGATTATGAGCCCATTTCATTATCGAAAGTGTTAACTGATGCGTTTACCTTAAAAACCTGGGACTTCAACACTATCAGAATGCACACGATACACAGGAAACCCTGCTCCGAAACACTTAGCCAGATCTCAGAAATTATTCACCCGCGTTCATAACTTCATTGGGTCCGCTCTTATTACTTTTCCACAGTGTGGCACTCCGATCTCCAAAACCTCTGATCTCTGATCGATGCTATATCAACTATCGGCAATATCGCGTACTCGCATATCGGCACATCAACATTCCTTTGTCCACTAGCCCTTGACCTTCCTGAAATGCGATCAGCAATCATATCTAGACCATCGATCTGGCACTCAATCCGACGCTTGTGATTAAATCGCATATCACAATCACTTTAGATCTTCGATCACTGATCAAACAATCCTCTGTCATTGATCTACACTTAGTGGATTCAATAGTCCACAATAATTTCGGGTGGACAAGTAGCATAGAGAATACCCACCTGAAAAGCGGTTTTCTCTCTCTCCTCAGCATGCTACGTGTTGCTTGGCTAATGGAATTGGGAGGTCACGCAATATTACCACTTACCACCTTTGCCTCGCCCGATATACCACTTTTTCATATAAATTCGTCGATGCGATATCAATTCCTCTGTCTCTGCGATATGATCCTATCCATTGATCATATCGATCTAACGGCTCCTATGCATTCTCGTTTGTTTCCTCCTTAATTTAATCTCGCTCGCCTTCGATGGATTTCTGCGTTAACACATAGTTCTGCCACCAAACTATGTCTATACTCGACATCACAGTTAACTCGATATCTTTGGTTTATGATTGGATCGTCATCGATCTTTACAGTGATCGATGGTCGATCAAACCCCGAAATACGGAAACATTCAGTCTATCTATGAAATACACATGGTTATCTATACAATAATACATAGGCACACAACTCGACACTAAACACACTATTTCATTATACACAGCATGATTACAAGCTAAGGCATTTCAGCCTTAGAACAAGCTCCCTCTCGACTACATTATATCTATTTCTGTTACACAATTTCTATTATTTGTTCTCTGTTTCCTCCCCCTCTATTGAACACGCAAGCTCATAATATATATAGAAAAATATTGGATCAAATCACTGAAAGGATCTGATCAATTCCTCTCCATGAATCACTCAACAACTCCCTAATCTTTCTACATACATACATACGTGGAAAATTACATTTAATTAAATCTTCGAGAGACTTAATCCATTCCATCAGATTAGCTCTATTTTAACAAAAACTTGTCCCCTGTTTTGCTCTGATGGTCCACGTCCTCATTGCTCTGCTTTGGATTCCTCTTTTGATTAGGAGTGCTCGGATGCTCCTGCATCAGACTCCCGAGGCACAAAAATTTATGACCTCCTGTTCATATGCTTCTCCTTGTCCTTAGCGATTCTACCCACTTGTCAGTGAAACTACCTTCATGATCTTCTGTGAGCTGCAACCAACCTCTGCAGTAACAGTCTTCTCTGCTACATGATACCTCACCAAGCTTTCTCCTCTGAGCTTAGTCTTTCGGCATCTTATTGAGCATTCCTCACTCTAGGTTTGCTGCAATCTTCTCACCTTCGGCTGTCGTTCTTTGCACGATAGTAAGACCATAAACTCTCCAGCTTCATCAACTGTACCTCTTTTCCCCTCTTCCTTCTCGTAGGAAAACTTTCCCTACTCTGATACCAAATGATGGTGTGCAAAATTGGGGTACACCAATTTCGCCTCCAGTTACAATAATTCGATCCTGGGACCTATGGGTTATGAGCCCATTTCATTATCGGAAGCATTAACTAATGGGTTTACCTTAAAAACCTGGGACTTCAACACTATCGGAATCCACAGGATACACGAGAAACCCCTCCGAAACACTTAGCTGGATCTCAAAAATTATTCACCCACGTTCATAACTTCATCAGGTCCACTCTTATTATCTTTCCACAATGCAGCACTCCGATCTCCGAAACCTCCGATTTCCGATCAGTGCTATATCACCTATCAGTGATATCGCGTAATCGCATATCGGCACATCATCATTCCTCTGTCCACCAGCCCTTAACCTTCCCGAAATGCGATCAGTGATCATATCTAGACCATCGATCTGGCACTCGATCCGATGCTTGCGATTAAATCGCATATCACAATCACTTTGGATCTCCGATCACCGATCAAACAATCCTCCACCGTTGATCTACACTTAGTGGATCCAATAGTCCACAATAATTTCGGATGGACAAGTAGCACGGAGAATACCCGCCTGAAAAGCAGTTTTCTCTCTCTCCTCGGCGTGTTGTGTGTCGCTTCGCTAATGGAATCAGGCGGTCATGCAATATTACCACTTACCACCTTTGCCTCGCCCGATATACCACTTTTACATATAAATCCGCCGATGCAATATCAATTCCTCTGTCTCTAAAATATGATCATGTCCGTTGATCATATCGATCTAATGGCTCCTATGCATTCTCGTATGTTTCCTCCTTAATTTAATCTCGCTCGCCTTCGATGGATTTCTGCGTTAAAACAAAGTTTTGCCACCAAACTCTTTCTATACACTACGTCACAATTAACTCGATATATTTGGTTTATGATTGGATCACCATCGATCCTTACAGTAATCGATGGTCGATCAAACCCGCAATACAGAAATATTCAGTCTATCTATGAAATACACACGGTTATCTATACAATAATACACATGCTCACAATTCAACACTGAACACACTATTTCATTATACACAGCATGATTACAAGCTAAGGCATTTCAACCTTAAAACAAGCTCCCTCTCGACTACATTGTATCTATCTATGTTACACAATTTCTATTATTTGTTCTCTGTTTCCTCCCCCTTTATTGAACACGCAGGCTCGTAATATATATAGAGAAATATTGGATCAGATCACTGAAAGGATCTGATCAAATCCTCTCCATGAATCACTCAACAACTCCCTAATATTTCTACATGCATACATATGTGGAAAATTACATTTAATTAAGTCTTTGAGAGACTTAATCCATTCCATCATATTAGCTCTATTTTAACAGAAATTCGTCCCCTGTTTTGCTTCGATAGTCCACATCCTCCTTGCTCTGCTTTGGATTCCTCTTTTGATTAAGAGTGCTCGGATGCTCTTGCATCACTTTTGGTCCATACCATCAATTATCAAACCCAAATATGATCCAGGTGAATGTTAGTGGCCACCCACCTATCCCATTTGGACCCCCACAACTGTCTTTTTCAGTCTTTTCAGTTTCCTAAATTGTAGCACAGTTTACTATTTTTAGCAGTTTTTCGAGTCCTAAACTTCCGGAGCCATTTTGAGGCCCTAAACGACGTTTTTTGGGAAATCTACCGCCAGCGATTTTTCTACCAAAACATTTTCTTTTCCGTCGTAGTCCTCAGAGAGATCTTTCCAATGGGCTATCATGTGCGTCAAACAGAGATAATATGACCAATTCGCGACCCCGGGAAGTTGGTTGTCCAACTCACCCCAACGGGGCCCACAAACTCTTGGTGTTACATCTCCTCGGGATAGGGTTTTGGTTGTTTAGGGTTTTCTCTTATTGTTCAATAATAAAAAGGTCCTTGAGCCTCATTGTATTATAGTTCAGAGGCTTGTAGCCACCACATCTCTGCTCAGAGATAAGCTTCCATTACCCTAGCTGGTTTATTTCCATTACTGTTTGTAAGCATATTTCAGTATTTTACATTAATGAAATGAAGTATTATTTCCGCTGCATATCTGTGTTTATGGTTATCTCTATATTTGTTGCGTTCCTGTTTAATTTCGGATCAAAATATTTATTTGGATTATCATAACACTTTTTTCTATGCTTATACATTTTTTGTCTTTCACTTGTTTGTTGATTGTGATGCTCTTAAAGTTATTTGACAATGGAATCTGCACATAAAATAAAATAAATCTATTAATAAATATATTTTCATAGTTGATAACTATCCAATTTTTAAAAATAATGATATGAATGCATACCTCTTTCTGCCCTTGAAATTTATCCCTTTTTTATTTAAGAGAAGCACATATACTGGAAACCCCCATACTTGTCTTCTTAGGAATACGAACAATGTTGAATTTGTTCTTCCATATCCTTGTAAAATATGAATATGTAATAAATTTACCATCTCCTTCAGCACTTTCTACATATTCTCTTTAGAAGTTGTAGATTTCGCGTCTTGAGAAATTATCTGGAATATGTATTGTGTCTTTATTTGGTATACACTCCCCATGCTTTGAAAAGAAGTCTTTCATCCATGACATTGAAGTAATTGCTGATGGTCCAACCTCTCTTTTATAACGTACTTTTGAATAATATGTAGGGTCTTGTTCCATTCTTTCTTGGATTCTTGACAAACAAAAATTACTAACTGAATGCAACATTTTGAAAGCCTTTCTATGGATCAATACATTCCCAATATGATAATCATAACCTACTAGTGTAGATTGCATGCAACCCACTAAAAATGAATTTTCCATGCTTTTATTCATTGACAAATATTTCTTCCTTTGCTCCAAAGCAAACTTGAAATCCATATCTTTCAACCAATCCTTTCGACAACATTCACTTGAAATCATATCACCAATAGAACTTATACTTGTGAGGTATTTTGTCCTAACCCTTGTATAACTGGAATATTTTGGATTGATATGAAAAGGCCTACTCTTACTCCTAGATACAATATTTGCTTGCAACGTCTCCCTCATTTCATTGTTATATGCAGACGCATTTTCATCATCGTTAGGAGGAATATTATATTGACGAACATATTTAGAAAATTCATCACCATCATTGCTTGGAAAATATTCATTACCATCCTCACTTGAAGGAAATTCTTCACCATCTTCATCCCTGGTTTTGAAAACCTCCCTTGGAGGATTCAATTCATCATCATCATGACTACCTTTGAAACACTCACTTAGAGAAAATGCATTATTCACATATGTGCCTCTAAAATTATCATTTGCAAGAAACTCTTCATCATTGGTACTCACATAATCCTTAGGATTATGACTAGGTGGAAAATATGACTCCCTATTCATAGCCAAATTATCATTTGCACAAAATTGTTCATCCTACCCTTCATCAGTGGTGGTCTCATTATCCTTGGGATTAGGAATAAGTGGAAACTTTGAATTTCTATTTAATGGAGATTCTTCATCCTCCCCTATGTCAGTGGTGCTCTCCTAGTCATTAGGATTAGGACTAAGTGGAAACTTTGAATCTCTATTTACTGGAAATTGTTCATCATCACCCTCCCCTTCATCAGTGGTGCTCTCATAATCCTTAGGATTAGGAATATGTGGAAACTTTGACTCTGTCAATTCTTCATCCCCCCCTTCATCAGTGGTGCTCTCATAATCCTTAGGATTAGGAATATGTGGAAAATTTGACTCTGAAAATTCTTCATCCCCCCCTTCATTAGTGGAGCTCTCATAATCCTTAGGATTAGGACTATGTTGAAACTTTGACTTTGCAAATTCCTCATTCCCCCTTCATCAGTGGTGCTCTCATAATCCTCGGGATTAGGACTATGTGGAAAATTTGACTTTCCAAATTCTTCATCCCCCCTTTCATCAATGGTGCTCTCATAATCCTTAGGATTAGGAAGAAGTGGAAACTTTGACTCTGCAAATTCTTCACCCCCCCCCTTTATCAGTGGTGCTCTCATAATCCTTAGGATTATGGCTACGAGGAAACTTTGACTTTGCAAATTCTTCATCCCTCCCTTCATCTGTGGTGCTCTCATAATCCTTATGATTAGGAGGAAGTGGAAACTTTGACTCTGGAAATTCTTCATCCTCCTTCAGCAGTGGTGCTCTCATAATCCTTAGGATTAAGATTATGTGGAAACTTTGACTCTAGAAATTATTCATTCCCCCCGTCATCAGTGGTGCTCTCATAATCCTTAGGATTAGGAGGAAGTGACAAAATTGACTCTCTATTCACTGGAAATTCTTTTTGCTGCCCTTTATCACTGTTGCTCTCATCATCCTTGGGATTAAGACCAAGTGGAAAATTTGTCTCTCTATTCATAGTGAAATAATTCCTATTACATTCATCAAAATGAATAGATTTGTTGCATGACGAAGATGTCAATGCTAAAGAAAAAAAAACTTCATTATCAGAAGAATCCATGACCTTCAACTAGAAGGTGTCGAATGATACAAATGCACTCTCTCCCAATGACAATTTAGAGCTTAGAGATTGAAATTTCCCTCTCAAGTTTCCCCCCAAAAAATTTTGCCGAAAATTTTCTCTCCAAAGTTTCCCCCCAAAAACTTTTGCTGAAAATTTTCCCTCCAAAAATTTCATTTTTAAATATTTCCCTCCCAAATTTTTATCTATAATTTACTTGAAAACATATTACTAAACTTTTGGTTTTGAAAATTTCACCCTAGTTTCTATTTAAAATATTAGCAGAAGCCAAAAAAAAAAAAATTCTATTTAACTTATTTAACATTGACTATGTAACTAAATTGATTTTTATAATTAATATTTTATTGTTATCCCACAATGATCAAAAACTAACCTAAAGCTATAATATTAACTATAAATTTTATTTTATTTTAATTTTAAGTTTAATCCCACATTAAAGAAATGCTAAATCAATCCCACAATCATCGCTTTAAAATAAAATTCATTGTTTCTATTCATCACATCACATAAAGTCTTTTGGGTCTTGTTAACAAGTTTGGAGCGATTTTGCCGAGGAGTTGCATTGTCATGTTTTCTTTCTATTTCGACTATATACATATGAATTTGGGGAAATTTTGTGTTTAAACTCTTTTTAAACAAACAAACAAACCTCAAATTTAGGATTTCTAGGAGAAAAATTAAGAATTTTTTTAATTTTTAGTTTGAAATGAAAAATGGGTGTCACTTGTTTTCTCTTCCTTTTTTTAA